>JAPKLW010002627.1:40805-74524 GCA_026898455.1 Plectranthus barbatus
TATGCAATTATGTATGGGCTGTCTCCCTCTCTACTCTAATCTCGGCCCAACGCCAGAGTCCAAAACTTAATTTTATAGATTTTCAATTTAAATTTTCGTGATAAGGTTCGGTAACAATTAGAAATAAAGGACGACATGAAAAAAAGAAAAAAAAAATTTGCCGATTGCCAAGATTGTAACTCATATGATATATCCCAGCTCGCGACGCAAAGTATAAAAATATTTGTGTTAATGTTTGAAAATAGCCAAAATTATTATTTGAAAATCTTAAATAGCCACTACTATAATCTCATTCAAGAAATAACTAAAATTATATAAATTGTCAAAATTGTCCCTACTTTAATCTAATATTTAGAATGTTTTGTATTTTACTAATTTCTAATTTTTTATATAATCTTATTTTATTATTACTCAATTTGTTGTAGAAAAATATATTTGACTAATTCTTGCCTTTTCACTTTTAAAAAATTACATTTAGAAAAAACAAATAAAAAATTAAAACAATATAATTCGAGATTGAAATGGGTTAAATGAATTTATTATTACCGATTTGTGAGAATATGTAATTTCATTTCACAGAAATTTTATTAATTTATTTTCACACAAAGTATAATGAAATCATAAATGAAAAAATAAAAAATTTGTCCTTTGCTGCTTCGTTTGCAAACACACTTCGTTTGTTTGCTTTATTTGTGATTTACACTTTTTAAAAAAATTCTTAGTTTAATCTCATTTTTTATGTGCAATACTAATTCTATAAATAATCTCAGTTTAATAGAATTTTTAAAATAATTTTGCCGATAAATTTTCGCAACATCAATATATAATATTTGTGATTTTGTTTGTCGACTTATATAATAATTGTTATTTCAATAAATATATGTGACTTTGTTTGCAACTTCCATAATTTATTTTCGAATCGTTGAATCATTATTTTCTTTAAATTTGTTTTTATAATAATTTTAATGATAAATAAAACAAAATCTATATAAAGATTTCAAAATTGCTTTTAGACCATTTACGCCTAATTTGTATTGCATTTCATGTATTTGATTAAATTTTATTAACTACTAAAAAATTCATAAACATTTTAGAAAAATGAAGAAACTTGTTCTTTATTTGACTGATTATTAACATATGAGATAATTATATTTAAAAAGTAAGGGCATTTTAAGAAAATAGTCATTTTTTGAATATAAATATAAAAATAGCTATTTAAAATTTTTTTATAAGGAAAATGTTTATTTAAGATTTTCATTCTTTAAATAATATAAAAATGTAAGTCTACAACGGTCTTTTTTTTTTTACTTTTGCTGATACTTTTTGCGAGAAAGAAAGCGCTGTCGTAAAAGCGGCGAGAAATCGTCGGTAGCACGCCTTTGAAAATGGAGTTAGTTTCGGTAGAAAAAGTTGATCAAGTCAAATTAGACCAAAAGTCGTAATTATTTATTTTCACAGGGCAAAGGGGGGGACGATTATTAATAAATTCGCAAAAACTAATATTAGACATTAAGTGGCATTTATTATAAATATATTTATTTATTTATATATATATTAGACATTACTTAAATTTTTTAATTGATAGCATATTTGAATCCTTTATTTGTAAAGATATATTAAAAAATAATAAAATTGCTCCCGGTTTTCTTCTTCACTTACAATTTTTCTCTATTGTATTTATCAATCACGGCAGCATTTTTTTTTCCTCCATAAATCGGAAATGATATGTTGGTCCCCATTTTTTTAGAGGAATTGGAAGTTGTATAGCCGAAATAATTTTTTTTAGTAAGCTTGCATTAATCTAAACTGATGGTGAGGAGTCAACTTAGTTTATCAAATCTTAGTTCGATTTTGGTCCAAATATGTTTAATGTAAGTTTTCAATATATATAAGTAAGCTTAGAAAATGAAAGCATAAAAATGATAAAGATTATAGTAATTCAAACTCTAAAGGTCCTATCACACCGACATATATTTTTCCACCCCTCGTGCTGTCGACGCCCTCTCCAGCCTCCGCCCACGTCGACGTCGTTGACACCCTCCCTGCCCACGCCGCTGCTGCTTGCTCTACACCCCAGCCCGCAGCATCGCAAGATTAATATTGCAAGCTTAAGGTATTTTTTCAATCCTTTTTTTTTTTGCTTTTTTAGTTGTTGCTTTTATTGATTTATATTATTATTGATTAGTTTTATTTTCATTTATAAATATGTATGATTAATAATTTTGTGGATGACTTGATGTGCAGTAATAATTTATAATTTTAATTGTCTTCGTAGTAATGATTAATATTTTGTTGATTAGAAGATTGCACTATCATTCTTCATAATATTGATATTTTGTTATGCAATTAACAACTTATTCAATGTTCAGAATTTTACTAACAAATTACAATATTTATGTAAAAAAAAAAAGAGAATAATACTAGGTTTAAAAACCTAGACAATGTCAAAGCAACCTGATCTTCGAGCCTTCTTCCATAATAAAGCAAAGGTAGACATGACATCTACGTCGATTCCAAAAGATACTGAGATAAATTACATTAATAATGAATCAGACTTGAGTCGTCCACGTATTAGTAGTGCATCAGTAGAAGTAGAGGGGGAAGAATCATTATATGATGTCGAACTTCTTCCTCATGATCCGGGGAAATGAATGAACATAACGGATTACCTTCCGGACCAGTGGCGAAGGCAGGATTTGTGGTTCGTGGGGGCTATACTTCATTAGCTCGATTTTAGAGATGTCAAATAGATCAACCTATCGAAATTCTGGGTTAGTCCTATTAAATTGCAGGTTAATGGATTTAGGCCAAATTATCATAATTTTTTTTCAAGTTGAAGATTCTCTACTTTAACTCTATTATTTCGGTTTTCAACCTAGTTCATTTGGTTTTCTTGAACCAAAAATCTTAAGCGAACTTTGAAACTTACTAAATTCAGTTGTGGCCTATGCATCCTATATGACTGACAAGGGTCTTTGGCAAATATTGTATCCTCAATTCATCTCTAATATCAGCAAGATAATTATTAAATGGTTTTTGCAATGCCAATTCAATCTATATCGGAACTATTTTTCTACTATTAGTGCTATTCTCATTGTTATTAAAATTCAAATTGTTTGTACTTGAAGCCACAACATTCGATTTGGAATCCTTTTAATATTTAGAAAATAATTTTTCTAATGTCATTTTTTCCTGAATAATGAACAAACATTTCGATACAATGAATTGTATAATCACAGTTGATTTGCACTATATTAGTTCATAAAGCATTTAAACTTATTATTACAATTTACAATAATTAACAATTACAATTCAGTTTACAATCTAACCAAAAATACAAAATAATTAATAATCACAATTCATATAATAAATAGTTAAAATTTACAATAAACTTATAAAATAATGAGTAATTGAAATTTTACAAACATGTTATAATTAACAATAGTAATTTGACATATTAATAATAATCATCATAATTTTTAAATCACATCACATTAACGATGTTGAATGTAATTGTAAAATATTAAAATTTAAAAGGAAAAAATAAAATTTTCTAACTAAATGTAATGGTTTTTTTTTCTTCTTAGTTTAATTTATAATATAATTTGGGCTGGCCCAACTAAACTCTCATCTCTCCATTTAGTATTTTGATTATTTATTTGGGTAATTCTAAATGTAGCCACAATTTTTCTAAATATAGCCCCTTTCACATTTAGGAATACATGGTTTTACTATTTTATCCTTATGAGTAATTCTATACATAACCCCCCTTTTTTTTTTCCTCAATATAACCCCATTTTACTAAAGGATAATTTTATATATAGCCACCATATTTCTCATTGTAGCCATTTTTTTTAAATTAAAGTAAAAACATTTTCAATTAACAATTTTATTCCTATATCCTTAAATTTTGATAAACATATAAAAACCTTTTTTTTTTCCTTCCACTTTTGGATATTATCTACCCCAGCATTCTCTAGCTTGTTTCAAATCTATTTATTTTAAGTTTTTTACCTAGTTAATGTGTAAATTTGCAGACATGTCAAACCTTTATATTTATGCGACAGGTGCATCCACATGCATTCTTGAATCTGAAAAGAAAAATGGTTGTGTATGGAATAAAACCTGAGGATTCGAATCGACAATCCAAAATTACTAGATGTGTGTTGAGAATGAATTACTCCATCACAATTTTTCATATTTATATATTTTTAAATTTTTATCCCTTTGTTTGCAAACAGAGAAATATTATTAACTGTTTTACATATAATAATTTTTTTAAAAAAAAAACCTTTCATATGCCAACATAGAACAATGACTTACAGGAGGAGGAGTCAACAAGTTGGGGGCTACTCCTTTAATTGAGATTTCGTGCATCTAATGTTAGACCTTCTTCTTCGAAGCGGAAAACATGAAATTATGATGGTAAGTAATATGGATGAAACAAAGCAAAAGTGCTTTATTTTTTAGTATAAAATTTTAGAAATATAGGATTAAAATGTCAATTTAAAAAATGATGCTATAAAGAGTAAAAGGGGGCTGTGAAGAATTATCCTTTTTTTTTTTTTTGGTAGATTTTAAAATTTGAGGTTAAAATAATAAATTTCATTAATAATATTATTTTTATAAAAATAATTAATAGACTATATTGAGAAATTGTGGCTGTATTTAGAATTACTCAATTTGTAGCTATGTTTAGAAAATATAATTATATTTTAAAAAGGGTAAAATAGTAATATAAATATTTTAAAATGTGAATGAGGCTGCGTTGAGTAAAATTATGGCTGTGTTTAGAATTACCCTATTTATTTTTGTGGGGTCGGTAAATAACAAATTAGATCATTGTGTATATTTTTTTGGGTGATATACATATAAATTAGTAGAATTTTTTTTCGTCGCAGTAAAGAGATCATATATTCTTAAGAAGTCTTTTCGGCCAAAAACTCATGATTTCTCTCAAAGAGATCTTGGACGTATGCATCGATTTAGTGTATCTTGGTTCAAAAAATATGACTAGCTTGAATATAGTATTGAAAAAGATGCAGCATTTTGTTTTGTTTGTTTTTTGTTCAAAAATGAAATTGAGATAAATGCTGGAGGAGATGCATTTGTTAATGATGGATTCAGATCATGGAATAAGCCTAGTAGATTTGAGAAGCATATGGGTGGAGTTAAAAGTGCCCATGATATTGCCTATGAGAAATATGTGAATTTGAGAGACTCAAAAAAAAAAAAAAGATCCATAATGCATATTTTGGATAATGCAGGTGATGTGATTCGAAGTGAATATAAAACTCGCTTGAAAGTTTCACTTTCTTGCTTGAGGTTTCTTTTGCGATCGTGGGAATTTTCTTGAGCTTTTGAAATGGTTAGGCGAACATAGTGAGAATGTTAAGAGAGTTTAGTTTAGAAAATGCTCCAAGAAATAATCAAATGATATCTCCTAGCATTCAAAAAGACCTCATCAATTGTTGTGCTAAAGAAACAAGTAACCGCATTACTGAAGAACTTGGTGATGACTACTTGGGAATATTGGTTGATTAGTAAAGTGATATATCCCAAAAAGAACAGTTACCTGTTTGCTTGCATTATATTGATGGTAAAATATGAGTGATAGTTGAGCGGTTTCTTGGACTTGTACATGTTGGGAATACAACTGCTTTGTCACTTAAAAGTCCAATAATGTCTTTGTTTGTGGAACATTCTTTAAGTCCATCCAAAATCCGAGGGCAAGGGTATGATGGGGCTAGCAACATGAAGAGTGAGACAAATGGACTTAAGACTTTGATTATGAAGGATACTCCAAGTGCTTACTATGTTCATTGTTTTGCTCATCAACTTCAATTAACACTTGTTGTCGTTGCTAACAAAATAATGATTGTTGTTGACTTTTTGAGATTGTGACAAACTTAATAAATGTGATCAGGACTTCTTTTAAGTGAAGAGAAATGATTCGAGAATATCAAGTTCAGTAAGTTGCAAAAACTTTAGAATTGGGTGACTTTGAGAGTGGATCAGGTTTGAGTCAAGAACTTGATTTGAAGAGGTCTGGTGATATTCGTTGGAGGTCTAATTACAAAACTCTTTTGAATGTTATCCACGTATTTCCTACAATTGTTAAAGTTCTTGAGACAATTGGGAAAAATGCATCTATTGCAGAAGATATGGTCAAAGCTCAAGACGTCTTGTACTCACTTGATTCATTTGAATTATCCTTTGCGGCGTATACTAATGATTTGTGTCTTACTTTGCAGAGAAGACATCAATATATTGTTAATGTCAGTCCCTTGTCTCTTTAACTAAAGATCTTTTGCAAAAAACACAAGATAATGGATGGGAGACTCTCTTTAATAAGGTTAGTTTATATTGCACAAAGTATGACATTGATGTTCATGATATGAATGCTCCTTATATTCTACGAGAAAGGTCAAAGCGTTTTGTCTCACAAGTGACAAACTTTCATCACTTTCGCTCTGAGTTATTTGAGGAAGCGGTTGATTTACAAGTTTAAAAACTCAATGAGCGATTTGCTGAAGTCAATACAGAGTTACTTATATGCAAGTCCTAGAAATGACTTCTCCTCATTTCAGAAGGAAAATGTACTTAAACTAACTATATTTTACGCTTCTAAATTTTCAAGCATTGAATTGATAGTTCTTGAATGCCAACTTGATAATATATTCAATATATGCAAAGAGATGCCAGATTTCAGAATCTGCACGTGCACTCTTGATAATGCTTGTTGAAACAAACAAGTACGTGACTTATTTAGCTGTTTATTTGCTAATCAAGTTGCTGATGATTCTCCTCGTTGGCGATTGATTGATCACTTTCATTAAAAAATATAGTTTTCTACAAGTTTCAGATGATAATGTTATAGACTGCTTTAAGAAAATGAAGAGTCGACAAATTTAATTACCATTGTAGTTTTATTTAAATCTTATTAAGTTTTTTAGTTAATTTTACATTTTTAGTTATAAAAGTTTGAATATTAAATAATAATTATTGATATATATATATATTTTCAATTTAATCATGTATTGTACCCTATTTATAATTTTTAAGATCCATTGGTAGCTTCACAAAAGTTGATGTGATTAGAAAATGGTGAAAGTCAAAATTGGCACAAAGTGTTTGGCTAAGAAGCATATTGCACGCATTTAGCACATGCCACCAATTCTTATCTTCACGTCACCACATTTCATGTGCGCGTGTCTTCCTCGGCGCTTTTCATCCCTCAACTCTAAAAACGAAATTATATTATACTAATTGTTTTTATTTTATATATAAAAATCTTACATTGAGATCACGAGAAGAATAAATAAAAGAAATTTAAATAATTCATTCGTTTGGTGTGTGATGGTGAAAGCACATTATTTATAATCGAAAGATTAGGAGTTCGAACTTCTCCAATGATATTTGAGTATATGAGTGGGTATGCATTTAATTAATGTATTATTATTAAGAAAAAATAAAAGAATTCAACACTTTTGAATAAAATAATTTAAGGTCAAGATTTTAATATCTTTTACCATTTAATACATTCAATGTTATATATCTCTCTCTTTAAGGAAATATATTATTTCTTGTTTCCATAGAATTTATTCAAAATAAAATTTTACAGTAATGCTCTATGGCTCAGATGAGATCGTCTCATCATTTTTATTGTGAGATGAATTTAATGATGTTAATTTGATAAAATGATGTATTTCTTTATTATAAATAATTTAATCTTAGAGAATTGTTGATTTAGGACCCAAAAGATAGTTTAATTATTTATTCAGGACCCAAAATATTATTTGTCAATCCAGGACCCGAAACATCAAATAATTCTCAATCCATGACCTGATATTGAGGTCCTAGATTAAGAATTTTTTTATCTTTCGGGTCCTGAATTGAGAATTTTTGTGATCTTTCAGGTCTTGAATTGAGAATTAATCTTTCGGGTCCTAAATCGATAATTAAACCATCTTTCAGGTTCTGAATCGAAAAAACTCCTTTAAGACTACACAGAAAAAAAATATTAATATATTAAAAAATAAAATAATATATTTAACTTATTGAAATGATGTAATAAAATTTATTTCACAATAAAAAATGGTGAGCCTATTTATCAGGAGACAACTCTTTATGATAGGTTTTGTGCATTTAAACAATTTATATGATTTTTTATGTTTAAATAATTATGTCATGAATTTTAAATCTCGAAACGAACAAAAATTGCATAATTAAATTATGTTTAAATAATTAAAAGAATGTTACTCTAAAATCATTTATTTTCAAGATTTTTTGAAATCTTTTATCTGTAATAAAACAAATCCTAAAATCCCGCTAGCCAATAAGCAAGTGCCAGCTCACGCTTTTTTAAATTCTCCCAACCGTAACGTAACTCCAATTTCAATTGATTTTGTCTAAAAATAGAGTTATCCTGAAATCGATATTATTTCGATTATATTATGCATTCCTTAATATGATTTGATTTAATCATATAAAATAGTAATTTTATAAAACCTTAATATAACATAGTAATTATTTACTATTAGTCTATTCTGGTTAGGAAGGCTTCACAAGATTATGGTAAGAAATTTAATTGTATCATTTATGACATGGTAACTATTTTACTTACCAAATTGTAAATAACGCAAAGGCTTATTGATCACATTTAATGCAAAGGTTTATTTTTAATATGAACAGAATCTTTTCCAAAAATAGTAATTAATAATGATAATAAATAAAATATTGATTATATATTTATCGGTCAGAATATGAGCCCTACCCCACAAAATACATTCACTCCTCTGTTGGACTTGGCGCTCGCCTCCATATATCCCAATTCCCCACACTTCTATATAAACCCTTCCATAAATATCTCTCTCTCCTCCACAGCTACCACCACCAGCCATGGCCGCCTCCTCTCCTCTCCTCCTCCTCCTCCTCCTCATCGCCGCCGTGGCTCTGCTCGTCTCGCCGGCGCTGTCGCAATCATGCAAATCACAGACATTCTCTCAGAAAAACATCACATTCCCCAACTGCACCGACCTCCCCACGCTCAACGCCTCCCTCCACTGGCACTACGACCCCGCGTCGAAGCCAAACCCTACTCTCTCCGTCGCCTTCACCGCTCCGCCTGCTAAACCCGACGGCTGGGTGGCGTGGGGGCTCAATCCGACCTCCACCGGCATGATCGGCTCCCAATCGTTCGTCGCGTTCAAGGATGCGAATGGCTCCACGGTGGTGAAGACGTACAACATCTCGTCGTACGGTCCGATCTCCGAGTCGAAGATCTCTTACGACGTGCTGGGCAAGCGCACGGAGACGTCCAAGGGCACCATCACGATTTTCGCCACGCTGGCGCTTCCGGCGCCGAGCTCGGAGCTGAACCACGTCTGGCAGGTCGGATCGGCGGTGGTGAACGGAGTGCCGGCGAAGCACGATTTCTTGGCGGCAAATCTAAATTCGAAAACCACGCTGCAGCTGGTGAAAGATAATGCGCCGGCGCCTTCGCCGGCTAGCGTGGCGGCGCCCGGCGGAAGGCAGAGCGGGAATGAGAAGGGCGCGGGTGCGAGTGTTTGGGGGAGCGGGTTGGGGACTATTGGAGTTTCGGTGTTGCTAATTGTTTCTATTTTTGGGTTTTTAATTTAGGGTTCTCATTTTGTTCCTATTATTCACCAGAATCATAATAATTTTTTCCCCCTCGTTTAATAGTTTTTGTAAACGACCGTCTTTTAGCCTTTTGGAAATAAAGTTTGATTTTGTTTTTTGTTTATTTATTGCTTTAATGATTCTGTGTAATATATGGTACATAGTGACTATAGTTGGTGGTGAGTGTTTTTTTATTTGTAAAATAATATATATATATATATATATATATATAAAGGGAAAAGGATGTATGGTATCCTAAAGGCTAAAGTGAATAGTTGTTGGCATATGAAAAACTGAAAGAGGAGTTGGGAGTGATTGACAATTTGTGTGAAAAAAACAAGAAACGAAAGATGGAGGTTAGGCAGAAAACAACATAAATGTGTGGCCATTGAGAAGGAAGATGAGCTGCCTATGGCTATGGACCATCAATGTTTGGTTCATACTCATTTGAGAAGTTGCGCGTGTTCTACACCAACAATCACCACACCTCTAGTAATTTCTACTAGTCTATGTTTCAGAGAATTGGATTCACAATTGAGTTTGAAATATTTTATTTTGAGTTTGATTTAGTTGTAAATTTGTTTATTCAGTATGTTAAGCTGCCACCAATAAGTATCTAGTATTGTATTAGTGCAAAATTAATAATGAGATTTTCCGTTTCAATTAAATATATTATATTTTAATTGTTACGAACTATACAATGAGTAATAGATGTGTGGAGAATGACATGAATGAATAGGAGCTACATTGAGTGAGAGAAATTCTGAAACTATACAAGAGTGAGGTAAGCTTATACAATTTATTGTGTTACTCATACCAACACCGTGAATCATATTTGATACTCATTCTAATAAAACAAAATATAAATATTTAAGAGTACTTTAGCTGGATAGAACTTTGATGAGTGATTCGTGAAAAAATTTTCGAGATGCATGTGAGTATAGAAAAAAAATCTATTTTAAAAAACTTGTGTTGGACTATGAGATCAATCATCAATTTAAAAAAAAAAATCATTAATGAGCTCAAGGCGTTACATTAACCATACATCATTTTGTTTGCATTTTTAATTGATATTATTATAATTACTGTCGGATCAAAAACTCACAATCAATTCAAGTTATAATAGTGAGTTGCAACAATATCATTGCATCCATTATAAATTGTGGGTAATATTTTAGTTTTATTTCAGTTAATAGCAAATATATAGATTTTAAATATCTCAATCAAATGAATGAACTACAGTAATAAAGACAATCATTTTGATTACTCCTCTTTAATTATGCCTAAAGTTGATTATGCCTTCTTTTAGCTTTTACCCATGCAAAAATACAGGCATATATCAATCATAATCTTTGCTTTGTGTAAAGAAGCAAATATAATTTGGTCACCTTTTAACATAGTTTAGCATCTTGCCTCCAAAAATAAGATGATTAATCACATCACATGTAACTTTTTTCACTCTTTGCATAACTAATTAATCATTGTTAAGTATATCTGATCAATTATTTAGGATGGATTAGATCTACTTATTATGGTCATGGACAAACTTTCTCTTAGTCTATTCAGTATAGTATTGCTTTTTAACTTGATCATATCATTTATCTCGAAGTAATAAATTTTTGGGCAATTCTAAGTATAAATTATGTTAATCTTTTCAAATTTAGTACAAGCTGTCATATTTTGTAATTATATAGTCAAACCATTTGAAACTATACATATATAAGATATAGTTATTTTTTCAATGATAGAAAGTTGATTGTGCTCGTTGGAAATCCACATCATTTTAGTAGAAACATATATGATTATAAATGAATAGGAGATTTTCGGTGAGCATAGTCAACTTTCCATCGCTGGATAAAAGTTTTATCCTATATTTGAATAATTTCTCATAATTTGATCATATAATTGGAAAAAAATTATAATTTATACTAAAATCTTTGTAGATAGTAAATTTTTTGCTGACCGTGTGCACTCAAAGCTTTCTTAGATTTGCTAGTTATTTTTGGTGGATTCTCTTTAAATTAAATAGAATTGACTCGGTGCTAACTTTAAGGTTTAGCAATACTTTCCCCTCCATATCAAGAAATTATTCAACTTAGGGCATTAAAAACTAAGAAAAACATGATGAAATAGGTAGTGGGAATTTGGGCCACCTACAAAAAAGTATTAAACAATTAATAGGATATTAATCTACTTTATCGGCATTTTCTCCAAGATTAGTGCTTGTTGACTTGTCAATTTCCGAATTGTCCAACAAAATTAGACAAAAACCCACAACTTGAGCAAATTCAAAGTCGTGCCCCTCATGTTGTCTTGCTTTCACTAGCAAAAGTAGGCATAGACTTGCAACAAAATTTTGTTTTTTTAAAATAGTGATGGATTTAGCATGACAATGGGAGCCCCCCTCAAAAGCTCTCAATTGCGACAACCATAGTTTAAAAAATAAATAAATACGCCAACTACCTTCACGAAGCGTAGTGGTAAAAATATATTTAATCTGTAATCTAAAAGTTATGGGTTTGGGTTCGAGATTATACAGATACCCATTTTGTTTAAATAATTAATAAATTTTAAAGTTAATTGATCGAAGAGTATATATAGTGTAAGCAACTTGGTTGCATTTGTTTTTCAGCTTGTATAATGATCAATTTTTTTAGCAAACTAGTATTGCACACACGCGATGTGTAAGGAATTTTAATTATTTATATTAAAATAATATTGAATTTGATGTTTTTGGTGATGAATATAAATTTTAAACATATGGAAAATCATTATTGTATGATAATTGTTGAATTCCAAAATGAATTTAGCCTCAGAACGAACTAAGCCCTGCACGATGGCCTAGTGCTAAGATTATGTGCCTCTCGAAGCAGCCAATAGAGTTCCCTATCTCCGGATATTTTAGGTCACAGAAGTATTCTTAAGTTGTTTTCCCTGACACACAAATAATCCTGAAGAATCATGGACAAGGACTATAAAACGCTCATAAGTACCAAGCTCAAACCGAACCCGCAAAATCCTAAAGTCACAAGTTTCTAAAAACCCAACCCGAATTGCCTAATTGAACCTATAACTGAAATAAAATCAAACCAAAACGAATCATCAGTTTCGATTTTAACCAAATTTTTTTTTAATTTTGCTAAATTAAAATAGTTTAATGCAATAAAAAAATCTCAATTGATCTAAATACTAATAATAATATTTAAAAAACTAGTCTGAAGTTGTAAGTGGCGAGGCTGAGCGAGGGCCACGAGGCAATTGGAATGGTCACACTAAGACCACCCTCAATGGTGACCTCAGGAGAAAATCATGCATAACAAGATAAAAGTAATGAGATTTTTTTATTATTAAAAAATTGTGACTTTGGTGACTTTAGGGCGGACAAAAGCTTCACTGCAAACTCCTGCAACCTTCACTTTTTACCGAAAAATAAACAAATGGCACACTTTAATTTCATTTATTTAATTTTGTTTATATTTTATATATTTTAAATAATTATTAAAAATTATTTAAGTGATAAAAATATTTTATAAATAGAGATTATAATATTTAATTAATAAAGCATGTATTTATAATTTAAATTCTCATATGTTATATTTGTATTTTGTTAATTTATATTTTATTTTTATTTATTTTCGTATTTTTTACTTGTCAAATAAACTATGAATTATTCATAGTGTATAGCAATTTATTTATTTTATTACAAATTTTAAATATTTTTAAATTTTTAAATTTTATTATAATAGAGAAATTAATAAAATGAATAAATTATTATTTTAATTTAAAAGTTAGGTTGGATTGAGGTCACTGATGGATTATTAAGTTGTAGGTTGTGAGGTGGATATAAAAAATTAATATTTTATTAAATAGTTGGGTCACGATTGAGTCACTGATGATGATAGTCTAAGGGTGAGCGAGGGGCACGAAGTTGGCAGCTGCTTGAGGGCGAGCAGCGTGAGGCAATAGCAGGCAACAGGGACAGCCGGCCGAGACAAAAAGAGCGGTGTGACGACTGACGCGTGAGGGAGAGCGGTGTGCGTGAGGGTCTGAGTGTTTGTTTTTTGTAAAAAATAAAATAGTAATTTATTTATATAGATAATAATTTAAAAAATATATTATAATTAATAATTTATATACGTATATAGATTTTGGTTCAGTTATAACTGATTCAAAATCGAACCGAACCGATAACCCATAATTTTTCCAAAAATTAAACTAAATCAAAATCGATTAGGTTTTCAAACCGACCCAAACCGCCTGAAACCCCGTTGGTTCAAATCTGTTTTCAGTTTTGCTCACCCGTATCTTCGGACGATGACTCACTTGTCCCTCTTCGAGGAGGTCCAATATGGCGCCCCGAAAGTTGTCATTTCACAATGTAGAATACAAAGCCACCTTCTAAAAGGAAATGTCTTGCTCTTATGTCATATCATGATTGATCGAAGAGTATATATAGTGTAAACAATCTGGTTGCATTTGTTTTCAGCTGGTATAATGATCAATCTTTTTGGGAAACTTGTACGTTCGATAATTAACAATACAACATGTATTTTTACTGATCATGCATGTGACATTAAACCTTCTACCTTATGTTGTGTTTAGTTATTTCAATTCTTAATCAAATATAATCTTGAATTTAAGTAAATAACTCCACTCATATATAATAGTTTGAAATTTGAAAATTAAATTATCACGATCCAATTCTTCCATACAAAACATATAAAGTATAACAAATCTTCACCCACAGTCAATATAGGACACATTCAACAAACCGGCAACAATCCTAGGGGTTCTCATCACTAGGGGTGAGCAAAATCGAATCGAAACCGTCAAACCGAACTGAACCGATAATTTGGTTTGGTTTCTTAGAGCAATCGGTTTTGGTTCGGTTCGGATTTTTAGTATTTTCGGTTTGTGATTCGGTTTGGTTTTTAAACTTCGGTTTCGGTTTAAAAATCGAACCGAATCGCCAACATATATTTTATATTTCTAATAAACCTAAATACTAAAATATAATATATATATATATATCTCACACAGATAGGTAGCAGGCCCTCGCAAAGATGCAGGCTCGCACAGTTGCACTCGTCTCCCTCGCACAGACAGCAAGCCTCGTCTCCCTCGCCAAGCATTTTATAAAAAATGTGCAGAAAATTCGGTTTAAAGTTTAAACATAAACAATTGAAACCGCCAAACTGAACCGAAACCACCACTTCGGTGCAGTTCGATTTTGGTAAGAATTTTTTAGATTGGCGGTTTGGGCGGAAGATCGAACCGACCGTTGATCACCTTAGCATGACTCTAATACTATGTTAGCCAAACTATCTGCATTTACGATCAAAATCTTTATTTCTTTAATGGAAAGTTGACTATACTCTTAGTCAAATATAACCCCATTTTGAATTAATAAATCACAAATTGAAAGTTAATGTGGATTTTGGGCTAGCACAATCAATTTTTCGTAGTCTAAAAATTTGTATTGTTGATTTGTATAGTTTTTTTTTTTAATATATAGGTTGTCTATTAAATTAAAAAGAATGAAAAGTAGTTCATATCAAATTTTAAAGAAGATGCAAAATTTGAAATTATATTTGTATATTAGGCCTTTCGAATACTTGTAGTATCCTATTTGGGTGGATTCAATTACATATTTCACATTTTCGGGTAATAAATTTGATTATCTAATTTAGTAATGGTGATTAATGTTGTTTGATGTCGAGAGAGGGAATTTTGCAGGCTTTGCAACATGAGACAAGGGACAATATGATTATGATGGCTGACCTAATTATGATTTCATTAATAATTACAACATGCCAACGGTTATATTAAGATGATTTCGTGATTTTAAAATTGAAAATTTTGCCTTATATGTGGTATTACTATATTTAACACAATATTCCTAAATCACAGATCATAGAATTTTATAAATTTGATATTTTTATTATATAAATTATTAAATTTTCGAGGGAAGGGTTATTTACGTAATTACGAGTAATGTGTTTTGAACCTGCACGGCAATTAAACTGATCGGATTCTAATTTCCATTTTCTGTTTCACAAATGTGTGAATGCTATTGGTTAATTTTACTATGATTAGACTCATTTTCTGTTATAGATTTTGGATTGATGCGTCTAACATAATTGACTCCTCGTGAAAACACTTCATTTATAATCAATAAATTATGAATTCGAATTTCTTGAAAATACATTGGGTAGGGCAGGGGCGGCACTATGCACGGGCTGACGGGGTCGGTCGTCGCCCCACAGCGTTTCAATTATTATTTTCACATATATATATACTATAAAAAAAATTATAAAGTATCGACCACACAAAATTTGGATAAAGTCCCCACAATTTTCGAACTCTACATCCGCCTAAGGTGTGTGCCTTTTTTTAAATATAGACTCTACTAGTAATTATTCAAAAAAAAATTTGCTATCAAAATAATAATTAAATTGAGTTGTTGAGATTTTAACTTTCTTTTTTTAAATAGTCATATTTTTATTTAAATTCAAAGATACTAATATATTAAAAAAAACTCGAATTTATAATCTCTTAATCACATTTAAAGTATTTTTACCATTACATCTCTTATTTGGAAAGTTTTTAACCTTTTCAAATTACTAAACCGTTGCAGCGAGTTAAAAGGCACAAAATTAGGTTCATGTGAAAATCCTAATATTAATTTGACTTATTTCTATCTTTGACAGTTGACAATCCCCAAAAAAAAGTATTCCTTCTGATTTTCAAATTATGCATAAATTACGGATTAGTGTCTTAATTTAATTAATTAACTAGATTCTTCATTTTATTACTAGGTTCGAGTGTAAACATCATATTTTGATTCGAAATATTTCTCATGTTTACACTGAAAATTTGTCTTTACGAATACGTGGGGAATTATGTGGATCTATTAACTTTGTGGGCCAAAGGGAAGAACAAAACACGGTCCACAGCAATATGAAATTATGTGGATTCTAATATTAATTAGAGTGATGGTGTATGTAATGATGTAAAAAACCTCAATTATTAATTTTAAAAAGTGAGATTATTTATAAAATGATTCTCGTCACGGCTGCATCATCATTACATCCAAGTCATGCCAATTTTCCATTCTCATTATTTTATGCTGACGTGGACTTTATTTACCTCTTTATTATTATTATTATTATTCTGCGTCAACAGTCTAGGGAGGAATATTTGAGATTCTTCAGTTGAAAAATGAAAGAAGAATATATATTCACAGATCTCACTTTTAATTTTTTATTAATTACTCCGTCTTAGACTAGATTAATAGTCTGGTTTGATTTTAGCACAATAATCAAAATATGTAAATGTAGAATGAGTGTGAAAAAATTATTATTTTTAAAAATAAAATTATTAAATTGCAACGTACGAAAATAAGAAATAAGACGATTAAAATAAGACGGAGGGAATAGATTCCTATGGCAATGGACAGTCATTTAATATAATAAATCTTCTTTATTGCCATTAAAATAAAATAATTATAAAGTGCAATTTAGGCAAGTAACAAAATATCGCTCAATTCAATCATTCTGAAAAACAAAATCTTTTAAAAAATAGTTTCTAGAATTCAATAGAAAGCAAGGGAACAAAAAAAAAATTTAAATAAAACTAACAAGATATTAGACATATACAGTGTGATATTCATTTACCTTTTCTTTTTCTAAAAGCAACTTTTCTTTTTCTTGTTTGAAATGAATGCTTAAACTATGCATGTAGTGCCTTATTCATTAAAGTAAGATGGGCCACCACATAAATTTAAAATATACTTTCGTTTATTTAAACGACACGTTTCTCCCAAAAATAGAGAAAAATAAAACAAAATAATATAAAGTGAAAGGACAGGCTTGAACTAATTTTGTGATTTTAACTTTAAATTTCTTTCCTTGCACAGTGAAAGTAATATTTCAATTGATTTTTTTAACAAAAAGATTCGATATGTTCATGCATGTATTTTTTAAAACATTAAAAAAAGCTCAAAAACAAATCTATTTTGGTAATATATTTGTAATATTATATTACTATAATATTTAAAGTAACATAATTTTTTTATTAAAAATATTAAAATATTATAAATAATATTATTTACTAAATTATTTAATAATAAATTTATAACTAAAACATAATAATTATTTACCGTAATTAATTTTCATCTCATAATTATTTTAGATTTCTAATGTCAGGTTTTTAGTTATTTTTTAAAAAATATTTATTTAAGATTATTTATAATAAGTTCTTATTTTACGTATTTTCAATTTAAATGAATAAAAGAATAATTACTTTATTATATATTTATTCCAATGTATTTACTTTTCAATATATATCAAATATCAAACTCGAGAATAATTCCTCAACACAACTTATAAACCAAATTAATTTATTTTGCCTATAAATGGGCACATTAATTCCCAATAAATTTCACTTTTATCATTTTGGATGGGAGTGAACTGTGAAGGTAACAAATAACAATTTCTATGCAGTAACCATTCTTGACGAGACAAATTAACAACTGTCGTCTTAATCAAAAATAAAAATTATATTAGGAATTGAAATGGAAATGAAAGGTGTAAACATAATGAAAGTGAAAGCAGCTGGTGCAAAGAGAAGATAATGATGATACGGTGGACCATACATCTCTCATATCAATCACACTTCCCTCTCTAACTTCTTTTCTAATTAACTACAAATTCACTCTTAATCATCCAACAATCTACGCAAACATAATTATGGAATCAAAATATTTAACGACAAAGTGATTAGGAAGAGAGGTCCTAAATGAAGGCAGCCCACAATCAAATCATGCAAGTAAGAATCATGCGACTTTTTTTTTTCAAAGGTAAGGGACACATGATTGAAGGAAAGACCAAGTAAGATACCTCAATCAAGAAACAGAGGAGAAGTCGAAAAGAGTCTGAAAAAATAAGGTAGCAGCCTGTATGTATCTATACTGCATGCCAAACTAACTATAGTACACAACTATAGGGCAAAAAAAAACAATATTATAGATAATGAGGTGTGGATGGATACACAGAGATAGCAAATGGATCATGGGGCGAGAGGTTCTTGCCTAGAGTGTCCGTTGTTGTTGTTGTTGTAGCCATCGTATGGTTTCGTGGATTTGTCGGAGTTTTTCCTCTTGAGAACGACGATCCAAGTGAATGCTTCCAAAAAGAGAGCAATGCCTCCAAGAGCGGCAATCACAGCAATATATGCGCGTCTCCACTTGGGTTCGGGCTGCAAGATGTTGAAGCCTTTGAAGACGTTGAGTACGCCAAGAATAAGAATTGCATATCCAACTCCATGATGGTAGATATTCCAGTAAAGCCGATACTTGTGGTCTTTTTTTGGCCTCAAAAGCAATGCAAATATCTGAATAGAGCCAAACAAGCGACCACCTCATGTAAGAAAGATGGCAACACTCTCACAGAGATGAGGATCAAGACAATAACACAACCAAGAACTACACGGCATCAACCACAACATCGATATTGGCCTAGACTCAATTCTTGGATCAGTTCAAACATTCCGTAAATCGCAAATTGCAAAACATGACAAAAATCTTGCTGTAACATAACCAACCATTCAAAACTATTCTAAGTTGAACAAAGTAAAAGAGCAGATCAAGATTCCACAAATATTGGACAAAAAGATACCTGAAGAGTTGCAAAAACAAAAAGTGTAATCCCAATGTTGCGATGGGCTGAACGAGTAATATTCTTGGATTCACTTCCAAGCTTAAGGCCAGTTCCCCAGCCAGCAACTCCAATGGCATAGGCAGAAACCTGGCACGAAACGTGCGCATAAAACCACGCTGGATCGGCCGAGGGAAACACCCTCAAGTATCGCGCAAGAATGATCCCAGCAGGAAACATAATCCCCCAGCTCACCACATTCAGCACTCCATGAATCTGAATCGATCACAATAGATATTAGCTCTGCTTCCCAACACCCCCAAATTAATCGATTCATATACCAGTACAATTCCACCCAATATAAAAATTTTCTTTAAATTCTTACTGTAGCCTATTTCCAGTAAATCCCTCTTCTCAACCAGATTTTCTAAAAACTAAATGCAAACACGAGGAATATGTCCAAAAAAGATTATACCCTCTCTGGGAAATCGCAACTTTCTACAGTCAAGTAAATGCTATTACCTTGTGGTTTCAGCATGCCGAGTTTCAACATAATAGTAAAGAAAGAAATAAGAAACAGCAAATTACATAAAGTGGAGTAAATTGGAAAAAGGAAAATAAAAACTCACATTCGCCTTCTTCAATCTAGAGTTACCGCCGGTAGGTGCGGTGGTCTGGCCCTTCAACAAATCAAGGCTGCCTTTGGAATTCAAATTCGACGGCTGAATCTCATGTCTATCTGGGACACCGCCGGTGACGGAGCTGCCCACTTGCCATACCTGGTTAAAAACAGTTTTCCCCTTCTCCGGCAACACCAGTGTGGCAAAGAGCCTGATCATCCCGCCGGAGGACTCGGCCGACGACTCCTTAACGTCGAACCAAACCTTGGACTCCGTGAGCGGCCCGTAGGAAGTGATGTTGTAGGTCTTGACGCCCATCTTACCGTCGGGCTGGCGGAAGGCGATGAGGGCCTGCGAGCCGACCATGCCTGAGGCGGTGGGGTTGATTGCCCAAGAGACCCAGCCATCGGGGCGTGCGGGAGTGGCAATGAAGGCGATGGAGAGAGTGGATTGGGCGGAGTCGTAGGTCCAGTGGAGGTAGGAGTTGAGTGAAGGGAGATCGTTGCAGAAGGTGTAGCGCTTGTTGTTGGTGAAGGTCCGTGACTGTGAGCCACACGTTGCGCCTTGTGACTGTGAGGGTGAGATTAGCGAAACCCATATCGTGAGGAGAAAGAGTGAGGTTAATAGTGGAGGGGGCGGCGCCATTAGTGGAGAAAATGCGTGCTCAAATGCAGAAGGTGAAATGGAGGAGGTGAATTTGGTGGGATTTTATAGTGAGAGAGAGAGAGAGAGAGAGAGAGAGAGAGAGAGAGAGTGGAGTGAAAGGCAGTGTTTGGAGGAAGGGGGCTTCAAATGGGGAAGACTGATGACAGAGAAAGAAATAGAGATAGAATATTTTTAATTACAAATCAAGAATAGAATAATCTTTTTCATTTTTGGAATATGTATTTGTAATTGTAATATATATATATATATAATGCCAATTTTTATTGTCCACATATTTTTAAGATCCACCAACGCAGAATTAAGCACATAATTTGTTCAATCTAATTATTGCAAATTGACTGATGACAGCCTCTCACATTTATTTATTATTATTACTACTCCCTCCCTCCGTCCCTAGTTATTAATCCCATTTATTTTTGGCACAATTACCAATATTTGTGAGTGTAGTGGAATTAATATTTTATTGGTGTGAGGAGATTTTTTTCCATTTTAAAAAATGAGACTAATAAGTTGGGACGGACGAAAAAGGAATATGAGACTAATAACTCAGGACGGAGGGAGTATTATTTACATTTTGGTTATATTTTTACGAGAATCTCCCAACCATCGTTTTCTTCGTTGTATTTGTATATTATTTTACGACGTGGTCTTTTGAGAGAGATTTCTAATAAAAATTGCTTGAGTCGAATTCATATAAAAAAGAAAATATTTAATTATATCCTAAATTATGTCTATTTTTTCAAATCTAACTCAAACTATTTAATTGATTAAATAAATACTCAAACTATTCAAAACTATACAACTATATCCCCAATTGATTTTCCGGTCAACGGAAAAGCTGAGTGTATTGCTAGAATTCCATGTCAACAATTTAATGCCATATGTAAATGCCACATCAAATAAGATTTTTTTTATTTTGTCATATATTTGCATAGTTTTCGATAGCTTGGGTATTTATTTGAAATTTGAATAATTTGGATTAAATTTGATAAAATATACCTAGTTTGAGATATAATTAAATATTTTGCCAAAAAAAAAAAAACTCTTAATTTGAAATCTCAATTTTTTTAATTACTACAAATAAAAAATAATAATTAATACAATTTATTAAGGTTTTTTTAATTTTTGGTTTAATAAAGGTTTTTTGCTTTTTGGAGTTTAAATATATTTTTTTTATTTTAGACTTTTTTTAATTATTTTTTTGAAAAAAAATTGTATTTGACATGTGGCATTTACACGTGATTAATTAGCTAATATGGAATTCCGGCAACACAGTCAACTTTTTCGTTGACCAGAAAATTAATTGGGGATAAATTTGTATAGTTTTGAATAGTTTGAGTATTTATTTAAACAATTAAATAGTTTGGGTTAGATTTGAAAAAATAAACATAATTTAGGATATAATTGAATATTTTCCAAAAGAAAAATATTTAATTACTAAATAAAGACTAAATACATTAAGAGAATATATCATTTACCAAATTAAAATATACTATTTACCAAAAATCTGGATAAAATATATGGATAGATTTATTAGAGGGAAGATTAGAAGTTTTATCTCAAAAAAAAATTATTTTAGGGAATTTTATTCCAAAGTTTTATAATTATGAATTTTTATCCCATATTTTTATTTCCTTAGAAATTTTATCATAGGTTCCTTGGAAAAGAATTTCATAACGAAATATAAATTTAACGTAAAAAACTTGGGATAGAAATTTAGAAAAAGAAAAAAAAATCTGCTAATTAGATAAGGTTATTAATAAAAGATAAATTCTCATATGACACGGTCTCATCATTTTTATTGTAAGACAAATTTAATGAAATAATATTTTCTTTATTACAAATTATGTCTCGCCATTTTTATTATAAAACGAATTTAATGAAATGATGTGTTTCTTTATTGCAAATAATGTATTTTTTTGTTGCAAATAATGTAATTTTAGAAAATGAAATGATGTACTCCCTCTGTCCCGCCAGATTAGTCCATATTTCCATTTTCGTCTGTCCCACTAGATCAGTCCAGTTTCCTAAAATGGAAAAAAATCTCCTCATATCAATAAAATATTAATTACACTACACTCACAAATATTGGTTACTGTGCCGAAACCAAAGTGGACTAATCTAATGGGACGGAGGGAGTATTTAACTTATTGAAATGATATATTAAGGTCCGTCTCACAATAAAAAAAATGGTGAGGCCGTATCTCATCTAAGGAGAATGTTAATAAAAAAAAAAAAAGAAATCTGTTAATTACAATTTCAATCGATTAAAAAAACCGCCCAGAATGGTAAATTTTCTCCAGCTTTTCACCTTTATAAATGCAAGAAAAAAAAAAGGCGCGACGTAATTAATGTAATAAGGCTATTAAAATAGAAGGAAGTTAATTAAATCATGCAATTAGGCCGTTAAGATTGAATGAAATTAATTTACATTGATAGCTATCATTAACCACACCATCTTATCTCAAAAATCTACCACTGTAAATTGCAAACGGAAATTAATCAATTTTATTGATTCCGAATATGAAAGCATTTAAATCACGTATTAATTCAAAATTCCTACAACGTAATCATCCATATCGTAGGATTATTTCAAGGTCGTGGTCATGGATTCAGTAAATCAAAATACAAAACAAATCTGCATGTTTTAACTCTAAATGATACTATTAAATATAACAAGATTAATTTGGCAGGCTTATCTGGAGCAGCAGGAGAAGAGGCCGTTGCTCTGGTTGGACAAGTCGACGCCGTTGGCCAGATTGACCCGATTGACGGAGAGCTCCGCCTTGTAGGAGTCGGAGCTGAGTGTTTTCCGGCTAACCTTGTCGTAGATGTCACGAATGACAATCTCGAAGGCTTTTTTGACATTGGTGGAATCAAGGGCAGAAGTCTCTATGAAGAATAAGCCTTCTTCTTCTGCAAGGCTTTTGCCCTCCTCCACGCTCACGTCTCGGATGTTATCCAAATCGCACTTGTTTCCGACAAGCATCCTTGCAACTGCAGTGTCGCAGTGAGCTGCATATTTCATTCTAGAAAACATTAGAAGATTGCACTCTCTCAGTAACAAAAAACAAGTAGTCTTCATCAAAATTTAGTGAGGAATGAATATGGAGGATAATATATAGGATTGCCATGAGCTCACTCTCCATGAAAACTTGAAGCACCTATCCTCAGAAAATGAAAAGAAATATACGAAATAGCTGGCAAACTTTAGGACAAGCTAAAATCTGTTTAGTTCTTCTGCTCGAAGCTGTAAACTATGTCCTTGTAAACTGCAATGAAGCATTTAACACTCAAATCTTTAGACCCTCTAAATGAAACAGTAATTATATATCATCACAATCTCAGAATGACTTTGGATTGCTGATCTCCTTCAACTTTTCTTGACTATCGAAGGTTAAAACTTTGAACAAATTTGACTCAAATGCTCCATCAATACTATCAAGTTGCTCAGTAATATTAATATATGTGTGTGCATTTTGACTGATGAAAACTGAAATAAGGTGCTAATCCCAGTGTAGAACTAATTAAAGGTGAATTTTTTTTTAAAAAAATAATCAAGTTAAAAGTAAGATTTAGAGGAGCAAAAGCAGTAATGGATTGAACAAAACCACTATGTATATGTTTTCATCAGAATTGAAGCCTCTTTAGGTAAGAATTTTAAAGCCGCCCATCCAGGTTTTTGTGTACCCAACAGTATATTAATGACATTACCAACAAGATCAGATTCATTCATCATACCTAATATTTGTCATGACTCATGACAGGTAGGTTGGCTATCGCATATATGGACAAAAAATCTTCCGCCGACCAGACAAGCATAAGGCACACACACATGTCACTTGGTGAAGAAAATTTGTCCATTTGAACTTAATCAGTAACTCAGATTGCCCTGCATCTATTACTAATTCTTGCAATCATTGAGTTTGAGCCAACTAAAGCAATGCCATAAAACAATATTTGACTCATTTTACATGAATATTTCTTCTCTGTCTCTCAATGATTAAGAGAGATCTAATCCAAGTATGGCAGTCTATAAATTTTGATTTCTAATTGAAGAGTTTTTAGGACTACACATTGAAATCCAAGAACATGTCGGAAAGCAACTCACATTTGCAAATTGGAATCAGCCGCTTTACAATTCCCCAAACAAACAGAAAATCACAAATCAGAGAGAGGGGAAAAAAAGCTTACTGTTGAGCTCATCGAGCCATCGTTTGACACTCTCGAAAGTGGTCTTCCTGGTGATATCGTAGACAATTAGCGCCCCCACGGCGCCGCGGTAGTAGGCGGAAGTGACGGCGCGGAAGCGCTCCTGGCCGGCGGTGTCCCAGACCTGCGCCTTGACCTCCTTGCCGTCGATATCCACCACCTGCGTCTGAAACTCGACGCCGATGGTGGCTTTGGAGTTGTGGTCGAACTCATCTCTGGCGAAGCGGGAGAGCAAGTTGGATTTGCCCACGGCTGAATCTCCGATCACTACTACCTTGAAGAGATAGTCTTCACCTCCACCTTCCTCCGCCATTGCTTGAGCTGATCGTGCGCGAAAATGTGAGCGAGTGAGTGAGGGGAGAGAGTTGGGATTCTTGTTTGTTTATTGAGGAGGAGTGGTGGATAGTAGTAGGAATGCGGAGGGAGAAGTCAGCACACATTCATCGCGCAATTCACGGGTTACACACTACACTCTCTCTCTCTCTCTCTCTCCAATAATCTCCATTTTTAAACACTGCATTTATCTTTCATTACCTCGAACCACTTCTGTAATAGAAAATTACATCCTACGAATCTTAACTTCACTTAACAGAGATTATTATTAGCATGATTGCTTCATAATTATTTTACAATTACAAGTTTCTCGTAAATTTTGAGTCCAGCCTCCAATTAAAAGTGAAATAGAAAGTGTTAGCGTCCAAATTTGATTCATTTAATATCGAGTTAAGTATTAACCCTTTTTATTCAATATATAAAAATTTATTGAGTTATTGTCAATTAAATAAATTTTTTAAATTTAAAATATTTATTATTATTATAAAAGAAAGATTATATGTTTTAAAATTAATATAATATTTATTCTCAAATTTAATTTTTTTTTCATAACTTGAAAGATTTAGTATTTAAAATATTATTTTTTATGAAATTAATTAATTTATATTTATTATTAATCTTAACTAAAAACTTGATCATAAACTCATCAATCAAATACTATTAATCTCAAATTTGATTCCTTCAATAAATGAGTTGGAGAAGTATGGTTGATTTGAAATCTTATGAGTTATGCTTATGAGTGTGTGATGCTTTCATTAATTAAAAGTTTAATATTTTAAATAACCCCTAAATCTACTATTTAAAAAATAAAATAAAATTCAATCATGACCGCTACGTGTCTGATAACTACAATAAAACAAAAAACCTAATTGATAGCACGTCCGCCGCCACGACCAATCTCATTAGTTTAGTGATTCCGCTGCTTCATATCTTCCCCCCACTCGTCGCCGCACTGCCGTCGCTCGTCGTCCTCCATCGTCACGATCTTAGCAGATTCTAATGCGGCTGAGCTCTCGCCGTTGTACCGTTGTTTTTCTACAAGGATCCCGAAGTGCACCTCATTGCCGGAGAATTACGTGATTTAGCTTAGCCCTACGCTCTTTTTTAACCTCTCTATCTCTGTGCCTCTGTTTATTTGTCGATCTCTCGTGCGATGGCGTCGGTGATTGGATGTTATTCTCTCAAATCTACTCATCGAGGTAAGCCGTCGGAATCGATCATTAGCGTAGACCTATTTTGATTATCTTATGGTTGTTTGGGGAGTTTGTGGTCTTATTCTTATATATGCTGGATGGTGCAAGATTTGATAATGAATGACATGTATTGAATTGAAATTTCTTGTTTTTTTGGACTTAATGTGGGAATTTATTTGTGTATTGCCGCTGTGTATTCATTGTAACACACATTTTTGTTACAGAGGCCAGAGATGGTTGCATATCATAGCTTGATTCGTTTTCTTGATTATATAATAGGTGGGAATCTATTTTGTAGTCGAGTGTCAGTTTTTAACACCATATAATAATTCATTATGAATTCTCACAATAATGGGTTTTGATTGAGGTCGAAAATTTAGTTCTTATTCGGATTGGATATGTATGTCTGTTAACAAATAATAAGAAATAATTTATTTTATTTCTTTCTCTTCTTTAATAGTTAGTGAGTTTGAATTTTATTCTTTTTACGTATGTAATTTTATTTGACTTAATTTTTATTATCATATTATTTTTTTTATCGTTTTAACCATTATTGGATTCTTATCAAATTTTTATTGTTTATCGGACCTGTGTTATTATCGTGCGATTTTGTGTTTGTGTGTTAGCTTAAGATGATCGGATTTGGGGATTAAGTTTTCACACACAAAAGTAGGAGTATTTATACTGTAGTTGATGCAGTTTTCTTACAACATGATAGCATTAGAAGAGAAACTAATAAGTCTGTTCATGCTCCACAGAACTTTTTTGTATGAATTACTGAAGCCTCTTTCTTCTACTATGATGCAGGTGCGATGCCAAAATGGAGGTCGCCTAGAGCAGCCGTGATTCCCAATTTTCACCTCCCAATGCGTAGTAATGAAGTCAAAAATAGGTAATTGCTTGATCATTTTTTTTGCACATCAAGTGGATCCTCAGTCTTTACATAAAAACCGATGTATTTTAACCTTCTGTAGCAAATGATAGTTGGTTTGTGTTTCTTTAAAAAGAGTAACACGCTAGTCAGGTATATAACTCAACTGGAAAACATTGTATTATAGACTTAAAAGTTTTTTTTTTATAAATGATTATGTTTTGGTGGTAGTTGTATGAGCGAGATTTGCATTTGAGTTACATCTAGTAATCAATTATATTGTTCTGGTGGTGATAGTACGAGTTTGGTTGCCCATGTGTAAGAGTGAAGTGGGGCTGATACCAACTTGTCTCCGCCTCTCAGTTCTAAGCATTTCCTTTTCTGGGATGCTAATTCTTGTTCTGTTCATTATGTTCCCTGGAAATGTCCTACATAAAGTTCAATTAATTTTGGTTAATTGCTGATACTTGAGTCATAAGTATGTACAAGAGCTTATGTTTATTGGATTTGTCATACCCTTGTTACATATCCTTGTACATTTCAATAGTAGTACTGTAGTAGGAAGTTAATTTCATGCTGCTGCTATAAATCCATTCTCATCTTTGTCTAAGGTGAAATTTAATGTATAAAATATCCGTAAATGAATTTGTTTGTATATCCGAGCAATGTAAAACACTACTTTGTCATTTTTATCATAAAGAATTGATTTTCTAAGAGAAACTGGGCATGCATTCGATTTGATTTGATTAATTTCTAAGCTTTTTCATCATAGATGCGTATTGTTACAAAGTTGGATGTTAACAATGTTTAGGGATTTGGAGGAAGATGTGTAAATGTTTCGTCTTTCATTCTTGTCATTCCTTGTGATGGATTTCATGTCCAAAGAAACCAGAATGTGAGGTGTGAAACTTGTGTTTGCAGGACTAATGTTGACGACATAAAATCACTTAGATTGATTACAGCAATCAAAACACCTTATCTCCCGGATGGCAGATTCGACTTGGAGGCCTACGATGCCTTGGTGAACATGCAGATTGAAGATGGTGTTGAGGGAGTGATTGTTGGCGGCACCACTGGTGAAGGCCAGTTGATGAGCTGGGATGAGCACATTATGCTCATTGGTCACACGGTGAACTGTTTTGGTGGATCCATTAAAGTTATTGGCAACACAGGAAGTAACTCCACTCGAGAAGCCATCCATGCCACCGAACAGGGCTTTGCTGTCGGTATGCATGCAGCGCTCCACATCAATCCATACTACGGCAAAACCTCCCTCGAAGGTTTGGTTTCTCACTTCGACAGCGTGCTTCCCATGGGCCCTACGATCATCTACAATGTACCATCGCGGACTGGCCAAGACATCCCACCACGCGTGGTACACACTGTTGCTCAGAGCCCCAACTTGGCCGGCATCAAGGAATGCGTCGGACATGACAGAGTGAACGAGTACACGAGCAACGATATAGTCGTGTGGAGTGGGAATGACGACCAGTGCCACGATTCGAGGTGGGATTACAGGGCCACCGGCGTAATCTCCGTTACCAGCAACCTAGTTCCTCGTTTGATGAAGCAACTCATGTTTGGAGGAAAGAATCCAGGTTTGAATGCTAAACTTATGCCTCTAATTGAGTGGCTTTTCCAAGAGCCGAACCCAATCGGTTTGAACACGGCCCTCGCTCAACTGGGAGTTGTGAGACCAGTTTTCCGGTTGCCTTACGTACCTCTTCCTCTGGCAAAGAGGGTGGAGTTTGTGAAGATAGTGAATGAACTGGGGAGGGAGAATTTCATCGGAGAGAAAGCTGTCCAGGTCATGGCCGACGACGACTTCATTTTAGTCGGTCGATATTAGAGATCCTTGAACTAGGGGAATCAGTCAGTTTCAACTTGGTTGTAATAATCAAAACCTTTGCGTCGAAAACACAACATCTTATATTAATCGGGTGCTGTTTCTGTAAAGTTAGGCTTGCTTCAATTTTGCTACAAGATTTTTTCTCATATTTTCACATTCTATTATTATTATTAATTAATTACTATTCTATGGCAAAGGAGCTAGCCTCTAGCTTATATCATTTTGTCAAAATTCTTCATGAATCTTGAATCAGTGTATATAATACTTGGTCTTCTCACATAATATTGCACCAGTCGTTAACAGCAGCTATTTTTGAATTTGATTTATATATTGACTACGTAATAGTCAATATGATCTATATGGTGACATAAACCACCTACTACTCTTACAGTCATTAAAGTTGATTTTAATAATTTATCCTACTGTAGGAATCAGTCGAAACATGGATTTATTTAATTTAATTACAATTAGAAGTGGTTCATGACCAAGCTAACAATTGGGACGTTATTAATAAATGAGAGATGGTGGCGTCTAGAACGATAATGCCAATTCTTCCTCTCAAGAAGAAGCTTCTTGGGAGAGAGAGAGAGAGAGAGAAGTCAAGAAAATCTGCTGAGAGCTATGCATCTAGATTCGAATCATTTGTATAAAAATGCTTTGCCATGAATAAAAACTTCATAGTGCAACCATGAATCTGCTATCCATTTTCCTGATCCTCTCTCTCTGCATTCTCAGAGCAGAATGTCAAGATGTATCTGCCAATTCTTGCAACGATGATATCAAAACCAACGAGGCCATATCAAAAAACATCGACACCTTGTTGCCTAAACTAGTATCAGGCACTATCCAGAATGGATTCATTGCCACCTCCTACGGTTGGGGGGAAAACCAAGTCTACGGCCTTGCACAATGCAGGGGCGATGTCAGCACCGACGACTGCTCTTCCTGCATCAAAGATGCATCCAAGCAGATACGAAACCTCTGCCCGAACCAAGCAGATGCAAGAGTTTGGTATGACTACTGCTTTCTCAGGTATTCCACTCACAAATTCTTCGGACAGGTTGATACCTCTGGCGTGTACTTCTACAACGTGCAGAACGTGACTGATCCCCAAGTTTTCAACAAGAAGTTAGCTGCAGTGATGGATAGGATCAGCTCAGAGGCTGTAAAGCCAGGCAGCAGGGGGCTGGGGAAAGAGAAGAGTGATGTTTCCGAATTCGTTAGGCTGTATGCATTGGTGCAGTGCACGAGAGACTTGTCTAACATCAACTGTGCTCAGTGTCTGTCTATAGCAGTCAGTAACTTTCCTACATTTTGTGGGGATAAGAGAGGATGCCGCGTCTTGTACAGCAGCTGCTATGTCCGATACGAGCTCTATCCATTCTTCTTCCCTCTTGATTCTCAGGAATCCTTGAGTTCTAGCTCTGACAAGTATGAGAGAGTAATGGCTACTAAACACTGATAATGTATGTGTACATTGGTGACATGCTTGATCCTGCTGTGATGAAAATACTGTCTGAAGTTCTTCTCCATGTGTAATAAATCTTGTTGGTTATTGCAATCAACAGCTTTAATTCCTACATTTTATGAGGAGATCATCTCTATTCAACACTGATAATATTTTGAGTTATGTGTGTTTGCATTTTTTTTTTTTTTTTTTTTGACTGGTTGAGTTCAGTGGCTCATGTCATACCACCAATGTAACAATTGGGACCATTTCAAATTGTGGTATTTCTCTTTCAAGACAATAATGCTCATTCTGACACTCAAAAAGAAGTTTCTTGAGAGAGAGAAAAAGTATGGAAAATCTGCTAATAGCCATGTGTCACAGGGTGACAGTTTTGGCTCCTGGTTCTCGGTCCCCGTGGGTCTCATGTGTGCTGGCCCCTTAGTCCCGATTGTAACCACGGTCAATTAACACTTGTTTGGTGCATGCAAGTATATGTTCTGCTCCTATTATCTGCTAATGGTTCCTTGTATGTTGGGCTTGTTGCGCATGTGGGACGGCTGAACTCCGTGAGAATCGAGGTCAAGTTATCCGCTAGACCCGTTACACATGCATCTACATTGTGTAGCTATCCAGTTTCCTTCTTATCCTCTCTCAAAGCTGGATTCCAAGATGATTTCAAAATCAATGGCAGCATTCAGATACTATCCAAAATGGATTCATTAAAGATGCAGCCAACGACATAAGAATTCTGTGTCCAAAACCAAGCAGATGCAAGAGTTTGGCATGATTACTTTTAATATTATCAAATTATTTTTCAATATTCATTGTTCACAGTTAACTGAACATGAATAAAATATGAGCATTTGTCCTTAAACGTATGTTGCATATTTTTTAAAATAAATTCAAATAATGCTACTGTCTTATATAAATATTTGTCTTTTGCGGTAATTGTGTTATTCATGCATGTCAACATTTAACAGGGCATAATAACAAGTATTTTGAGATCATGATATTCAAATTTAAATTTAATAAGTTTGAATGTATATTATTGAATGAGAAAATTATTGAATTATAAAATAAAGATATTTTGTAGTGATATTTATTTTGCGGATTGTTCCAATTATCAGAGTCGGAGATATCTTAAAAAAATCGAAACCTCCTTTTTGCTTCTGAAAAGATCTCAAGGATGGCAGTAGAATAGAGGTTCATGGCCATGGAAATGCTTTTAAATAATTTCAAGTCAAACTTTGGTGTTCATTCGAATTCACATATCATTGGTTTCAGCATTATGGGTAGGCCCATCTAAATTCTACAAAGAGAATCTACACTATTCATTAATTAATTCAACTATTTCAAAAGCTCATAAATTATTTATTCTATTCCCGGACCAAGAAATTATGGTTAATTCACAAAATATGATTTCGAATTTCTTGATAATGTTCTGGCTCTGATACATTCACAATTTTCAAGATGTTAAATTTTTAAGTTTAGAAAATGGGTTTTATTAATTTAGAACCCAAACTATATGTTATCTATCAATTCGAGATTCCAAAAATTAATAAAGAATAGTATTATCATAGGTTCAAAATGGTATAAAAATCCTTCAAAAGAGATTTTATCAAATCAAAAATTCAAAACAACCTTCATTATTCTCTTCTTATTTAATAAGAAGAATGATGACGATGACAAAAATAAGAACCATGCATGTACTTTCATGATCTTCAAAGAAGTATAAAAAAAATGAAATATTTTGGGGGTCCTGACACCCATGAACTCAAGTGGGTCGGCCCTTCTTGCAGCTTCTAGCTTATTCAAGATCATCAAGAAAAGTGTATATATAGATATAAAATATTCATATCTAGAAAGCTGAAAAACAAAAGTTATACCACATGGACGAGTAAAAAAACCTTATTCCGGTCCAAATGAACAATCTTGAAATCATTTATTCCATGGACAACATGTTCGCAGGAGGGATGCCAAACCCCCCAACCAAAAATAAACAAATAGAAAAACTTAAATGCTGCACAAGTTGGAAGATACTGTATAAGATTTTGTAGGTCTATGGAATAATCCAGCAATTTGTTTATTTTTTTAAATTTTTTGTCAGTTGGGGACCTATTTTTTGTTTTCGCAGTAGCACTGCTGCATATTTAGCCAGTCTATCCTCCTTATGGCCAGTATTCATTCCCCAATCTGCTTTTTTTTTTCCCACTCTCTTCCTATCTATACATTCTTCATATCCTCCTTTTTCTGCTCCACCACTATTTCAGCCATGGAGAAGCGTCTGCTCCTCCTGCTCTTGCTCTCTGCAGCTCTCCTACTTCAAGGTCCTCATTCTCCTGCTGCTTAGTTTTCGCTTATATCACCTGCGAAACTCAAAAGAAGATGCTGTTGTCAGTTTTTAACATGTTTTGGAAATGCTGTGCCTGCAGGTGCCAAAGGGGCCAGAGTTCAATCGGGACATCACAAATATCGGATAGATGATCGTTTCTCAGCTGCAGAGAAAGAAGTCAAGTTTAAGGTTACAGATTAGTTCTTGTCATACCTTTCCATTACACTGCTGCATTGCTGTCAAGATCTTCACAGGTTCCTACTAATGGCATATGCAGGGTAATCCGACAAGACTGCTGATTGGCTCGGTGGCTCCAACATGCACGTATAATGAGTGCAGAGGGTGCCGGTATAAGTGCAGAGCTGAGCAAGTTCCAGTCGAAGGCAACGATCCTATAAACAGTGCATATCATTACAAATGTGTCTGCCACAGATAATACTCTGTGTTTGTTGAGTTTTTTTTTATTTTTGGTCGAATTTTAGGAGCATCGGAGAGACAGAGCCTTCTGTTCCGATACTATTACGAATTAATTGTTATTACTACTCAAAAATATAGATTCATTTTGTCCAGAGTTCTTCTGAGGATGCAGCATTTTGTCAAGGTTGTGGAATAATACTGTTCTGCTGGTTTTGTTGATGAACACATTCCAGATTTGTATGCGTTGGGTTGCATCCATTGCTGCCTGGCTGCCTGCATGAGAAAGAGAGAGATTAAGATTATATTAGAACTCGAAGAAAATGGTTTCTGTTCCCTCCTATCAAAATATGCTTCAAGAAATGATCAAAATGTGCAGGGAGAGAGTATGCTTAGATTACACCACTCCATGATTAAACCATAACCAGCCGTTTGAGATAACATATCCATTACAAATTGAGGTTAAATGAATGGCAGGAAA
>JAPKLW010002628.1:421-40715 GCA_026898455.1 Plectranthus barbatus
TAATCTAGATTAAAAGAAGGACCGAGAGGTGAATTGAGATCTAGGTTTAAAGTTATCAATTGAAGGACCGAGAGGTGAAAATTGTTAATCGGAAGAGAGAATTAAAATTGTTGGTTTTCTATCTCAAAAAGAAGAAATTTGCATAGGAATTAATTAGATAATTATTGAGATTAACTGAATTGGTGTTCTTGAGACCGAGAGGATAAAGTCACTGTTTAGTAATCTAGGATTTAAATTGTCGAACCAAGGAATTTAATCCATCAAAATCTATGTTTTCCCCATTGCTGAGTTGATTGATATTGCATGCTAAAGATTAGATTATCTGCACTAGGATTTGTGCTTCTTTAAAATTGTTTTCAAACCCTTTAAATTTATGCATTGTTCTCTTTAATTTACAAAACCAACTCCCTTTTCTATTTTCCTCAAACTTCTATGTTCTAAAAATCATGGCTAGTACTCTAGGTTTCTCGTTGCACAGTCCCTGTGGGATCGACCACCGTTGGGTGTAAAATTTATTTGCTTGCTGCTAAAACAGTTTATCAATGGCGTCGTTGCCGGGGACTTGTCAGATTTATCCAATTATTAGTTTATTTTTAGTTCTGATGGATTGAGGCTGTAATTTTATTTCAATTTCGTTCTTGTTGGTTTTTGTGTTTTTAATTTCGAATTTTTTGGGTTTGAATTTAGTTTTTGGTGTTTGAATTTCGTGTTTTCTGTTTCGCGTGAGTTTCCTGTTTTTACTCTCTGTTTTGATCGACAGCCTACCTATCGATCGACACATAGGTCACTACATTCGTGTTGATTGACAGCCTGCCTGTCGATCGACACAGATGTTGATTTCTTGTTTTCTTCTGTTTTTGTCAGCAGGTTCATGAACACAAGGGCTCGGGGCAAACCACTCGTGAATTTTGATCCAGAGATCGAGGCTACAGCCCGGAGGAGAAAAAGCAAGGCAAAACAACCCACAACAATGGATCCACTGCACAATTCAGATAATGAAGACTTCTCAGGCATGCCAACGTTGGAAAATTCTGAACAGCAGCTCATAACTCAAGAGAGTGCCACCTTACTTGTCCAAGAAGTCAACCAGATGAAGGACATCATCAAGCAGCTCATGACAGAGAGGGAAGCAGAAAGGCGCGAGGCCGAAAGAAGAGAAAGAGAAAGGGAGAGAGAAAGGCACCGACAGGATGACTCCGATGATTAGGACCCCACGCAATGGCCAAGAAGTACAGATTGTAGCCCGGGAATGAGGGATTCGTTATTGGCATCACCACCAATAACTTTGAACTCAAGACCGGTTTGATTCAGATGGTTCAACATAACCAGTTTGGAGGCCGAGCAGTGGAGGATCCATACACCCACCTCAGGATGTTCGTGGAGGTGTGTGATACCATAAAGCAGAACGGAGTGACCCAGGATGTGATCCGGCTGTGCTTGTTCCCCTTCTCACTTAGGGATCAGGCTCGAACGTGGTTTACAGCCCTGGACTGTAGCAGCATCCGCACTTGGGCCGATCTCAGAGCAGAGTTTCTCTTCGCCTTCTTTCCACCATCAGTCATCATTCAAAAAAAGATGGAGATCCTGCAGTTCCACCAGAAGATGGATGAGTCCCTATTTGAGGCGTGGAGCAGGTTCAATGAGTTGTTGCGGAGTTGCCCAGGTCATGGAGTAGACACCGAGGAGCAGGCCCATATTTTCTACCGAGGGTTGACCGAAAAGACCCAAGAGTCAGTGGACAATGCAGTTGGGGGATCTTTGATGAGCAAACCACCAGAAAAGGCCTTCAAGTTGTTCGAAAAGATGGCCTTACATACTCAGCAATGGGGGAATCCAAGGAGGCCACAAGTCCGAGCAATGGAAAAGAAGGAGGAGGATGCACTGAAAAAGGAGGTAGAAAAGCTCAAAAAGGAGGTTGAAAAACTTACTACTTCTGCTTCTGTTTCTGTTGCACAGGTTGACCCCATCGCCGATGTGAACTACTTGCATCGTGGTGGCTACCAGAATCAGTACCGACAAGGGGGATACCAACATTATTATCCAAAACCGCATCCAGGCTTCTCCTACTCTCAGCCCGACGCTGCCGAACAGCACCCTCTTGATTTTGATCTGCAGAATGGAGAGGTGGTGGAAAAGAAGAAGGAGACCCTCGACGAGGTGCTCAAGAACTTCATCAAAGCCTCCGACTATAGAGTGGGGAAGATTGACCAGGAAGTGGCAGGAGTCAATACCAAGGTGATTAGGCACACAATCTTTGTGGAAGAAATAATGAGATTATTTTTATCGATATTTTGTAACTTTGACACCCCCAGTATCAAACTTGGTAGCAGTCATCATATTTAAAATCTTTTTGAGCTTTATTTTTTTTTCTGCAATATTTGTTTTTAGTTGTTACGAATTTTATGGTTTTTAAATTTTAAATTATCCTAATCCGTTTAATTTGGTGTTAGCCTAATTTTTAGGAGTTTGTTTTCTAGATATTTTGCATTATCTTGATTCTTATAGTATTTCCTTAATTTTCGGTATTATTGTTTCACTCCTCTCTCTACTTAAGTGTTATGTAGCAGGCTACTATTCACATCAATCACACACGACTATCAAGGCACCCTCTCCTCCACACAACCGTTCGCCTCCTCTCTCTCACAAATCACTTCTCTCTCTCTCTCTGAAACCTCTAACTCTCCCAAATATTATCATGGCCGATCAAAATATTCAGGACCTTCTTGCCATAACCCTAGCCTCACCAGACGGAGCCAAAATCCTTCAACGGCTACTCGCGAGTCAAATGGAGAAAACATCTCAAGCCTCCGCCTCACAACCCGCCATGGAAGGTACCACACTTCCTCCCACCTCTAAAACTTTAACCACGCCTCCGGCCACCTTTGAAATCACACCACCACCTACTTCCGCCACAACCACTCCTCAAATCATCACCTAACCTTCACCCTCACACCCTACTGAAACTCCTCAACCACCCACTGAACCAAAATCCTCTCTCGCCTTTGAACCCGAGCTGAAAGAACCTACCTCACCTTCCATGCCGTCAATCGAGGAGTCAGACAAGGCCTTCGATGAAGAAATAGAGAGGATTCTGAAGGAACCCTTCCTCCAACCCGATTCAACATCTCAGCCCTCTCAATCCTTTGCTAACCTATCTCTGACAACCGCCGGAGAAAACCCGTCTGAAGTTCTCCATGAGCCACAACTTCGGTATGCGCTGCCTGGTCAAGAAGGCTTCCCCATTGACGCCGATCAACCCAGAAATTTGAAATTGATTTCTGACGTCGTTCAACAACTTGAGAGGAAGATGCCTGAAAGAAGATCTGAAAGGATCTTTGAAGAAACAGTACAAAAAGCACGCTGTCAGCCGGAGAAAGAAGGTGAAGCCAAGGAAATTTCAACGTAGTCTGACTGACAACCCCCATGTTTTCACAAAGGATGATGATCTGCCGGAGCAATCGCTGAAGCTTGACAACGCCATGTCAGACTATGAGTCGGGGGATTTGCATAGCTCTGACGAATATTTCAAGGCTGATCCCCAAGAAACCGAGCAAGCCAATGAGCAGGCTGATTCAAGAGGTGACCAACCAGAAAAAAAGGAAGAAGCCTGAAGGAGCAACCTCTGTCAAGAAAACCAAGCCAAAGCCAAAAAAGTTTGTGTCAAAGTCCACCAAACACCGAGCAAAATTCAACTCTCCTGAAAGACCCGAAGCCAAGCAGTCAAAGAAGCCCAAAGTGGAGCAGTTTGAATCCGTGGAACCATCATCTCTCAAGGGAAAAGGTACTTCATCTTCCTCTGGTGAAGAGTCTGACTATGATATTGCTAGGTCATATACTCTGAAGTATTATCACTGCCTTGCCAAGTCCCTTAAATTGTTTTACTCTAAGAGGGAATTTAAGGTAGAAAAGATGATGGATAGCACAATGTTTTCTAAACATGGCTTAGACTTGCTGCTTAGGAGAAGGGGTTTGCTTAGGAGAAGGGGTTTGCCAATATGCTGAAGGGTGAAGTCTTCCAGACTGGAAAACCCAAGTTCGGAAAATCTTATGTTAGGGGGAAAATTATTAAGTTTGACCCTGAAACTATCAATTATTTCCTGGGGTTAAATCTGAGTGTGTGGAAGCTTTGCCAATGTCTGCAGAAATGGATTTAGCTGTTGAACTGACCGGGGGAAAAGCTAAGATCTGGGTGACCAAGCTGCCTGTCTCCACCCTAACCCTGACCTGGAAATACGTGGCCCTGTTCAAAATATGTGTTCACAATTGGTTGCCAAACAAGAATTTGTCAGTGGTGTCAAAGGAGCAAGGTGAATTTCTATATCGAGTGGGCACTGGTCTCCCCATTAATTTTGGTCAAGCTGTGTTCACTAACATTTTCCGTGCAGTGTCTAAAGCTGATTCCACATACCTGCCGCATCCTTGCCTTCTCCATGCGCTAATCTTATCTCAAGGTGTTACTCCGGTGGATGAAGAGTTGCAGTCTGATCCCATCCCTCTGGTCTTTGAGAAATCTCTGACTAGGAAAGGCGATACAAGGGTCAAAGACTTGCCGTATGTTCCGAGTGACGAATCCGAGGATGAAGAAGTGGATGCTGGTACATCTTCCCAAGATCAAACTTCCAAGATTCGACAGGCCAAGAGACTCATCAGGCAGACCTTCAAGTTGCTTTAGGGTCTGGAGTAAGCTTTCCTACCTGTACCATTCAGGGCAGACTCGGTGGAAGATGAAGATGGTGGATGCTGCTTTGACTCTTATCCCTTGCTCCTCCTGCTGTTTTAAAACTTTGATCTTTTGAAACAATTTGTTAAGTTTTTATGTTTTTATGTTTTGCTGCTGAATATTTATGATTCAGGGGGAGTTTGATACAAACCCTGTAATCATTTTGCTTTGCTTATGCAATGGTTACTTTTTGCTTATGGTTGATCAATTTTTTATTGCTTTTATTATGGTTGTACCATATGGATTTGTGTGTATTTGAATGCTATTTTGTTATGGATGATCCATATGGAATGGTAATAGGTCGGATAAGCTTAAGAGGGAGATTGCGAAGTGCGAATATGTAAGTTTAACACAATGTTGTCAAACTTACCTCTCTTTGACAGGTTACTGTTTAACTCTAACATTCTCCTGTCAAACCTTATCTGCTTAACTTTGACTCTTCAATGTCAAAGTTCCGAATCTGTTTGTTGCAACTAACTCCTATCTTTTAGGAAATTTATATTTATCTGTTTAATGACGTTTTTACCGGTCCTATTTATTAGGTTCCGAATATATTATGTTTATTAACTATATCTTATTAATTATATACTATATCTTATATTCTAGTTTGTTATTCTAGTTCCTAAATAATAGGGAGCACCTCTACATCTTTATTTAACCCCCACGTGAGTTAGTGGGAGTTCATTTTTGTTGTATGAACAGGTAAAGACGTGGAAGAAGGACACGATCCATTGCCAAGTAGTGGAAGACATGTATGAGTGCTCCAAGACAAATAAATAGAAGACGAAGAAGACTAGAGAGGTGGGGGATTAGAGGTTAGACACATTCATACGAGCTCTCTAGGCTGATTCGTTTCTCCAATCATTCACCAAGTGCACGAAGTCTACAATCAAGTTGTGGAATCCATCTCCGGAGAGTGAATCCTACGGTGGAGGAGTAATTGGGTTGTATCGTGTTGTTTTGTGTTTGATTGCTTTCGTAGGAATTTTTCTAAGGAGTGAACTTAGGAAAATTTCTATCTTGTTTAGTATTTTGTTCTTCACTTGTAAAAACTTTGTTTGAATAAGTGAAAACTATATGCCGTGTGGCTCTCGAGGGTTTATGATTTATAAACCTTCGAACAATTAATTCCGCTGTGTCAAACTCTTTTAAAGTTTACGCTTTGACTTTTGTGTGTCAAACATTTTATTTACTGTGTCTTTGAACCATTGTGTTAAACTCGGGCACTAAATTATATCAGATACTATAGAGTTGAAATATTATCAACAATTAAATGACCCCTAATTTAGTTCAACTCAACCAATTTTGAATTATTTATTACTATTTATTAAATCGATTCTAATTAATTCACGAACTAATTCTCTTGACCAACCATCCATACCTAGTAACCTAAATGACTTCCTAAGTATGAGTGATTACGAGTCGAGTCGGGTCGAGTCAAGCTGAGTATGGTTAAGTCCAAGCTTGAGCTCGACAAAAAACTCGAGGTTCGATTTGATCGAGCTCAAGTTTTCAAGCTCGACTCGACGCGATCAAGCTCAATTTTTAAATTTTAATTAAAAATTTTAATTATTTATATATAAATAATTAATTCAATTATAAAAATTTAAATCGAACATAAGCTCGACTCGGACTCAAATTCGATAAAAATCGCAAACCTATTGAGTCGAGAATCATAGAGTTTGAGCTCTAGATGGACAACTACTCAAGTGCTTGAGCTTGACTTGGTTAATATCGAATTGATTTTAATTTTTTTTTCAAATCAATCCCGAGTGGCTTACGAGCTAGCTTGATTTATGATCGCCCCTATTCCTAATTTCCTACCTGAATGATTACTATTTTTTTAAGGAGGAAATACATGAATGATTAATATATGTTAACTAGAATTAGGAGTCACCTAATGCCAAGTAAGCAAATAGGGCACGGGGTATCCTACCTAATTATGTAACTATAATAATTAATGATTTTACATTCCCATAATTTAAGGTGTGGTCCGGTATTTTAATATTTTAATACTGACATTATTACTATTAATAATAATTTGTACACTTGCAGAATATCGTATTACAAAACACTCTATTATTTTGTATAATATGGGAAAAACTGCACAAGTTATCTACTAGATTTGCGCTATTTATTTTATAAATTATATTTTCGTATGCTAAAATATGAAGATTGTGTGAATTTATAGTGGCAGAATATTAAATGAAATCATTATTTATTGATAAGAGTTAACGTGTAATACACATGCAATTTTTGTATTAAGAAATACTTTCCACAAATAAAATATTTTATATTATTCTTTTTAATATAGGATAGTATGTGAGGCAGGCTATGAGGATATTTGAGGGTATGCATAGCAAATAAGAGGGCGTCTATAAAACACAAATACAAAATACAATATACACGAATTATGAGGAATGTATGTGAAATTAGTATATAAATAATATGATGAGTTGGAAATCGAATTACATACATAGCAATAAAATGATAAAAGTAATGAAAACTAATAATGCATACAATATATTTAATTGGGCAGGGGAGGAGATTTAATCTCATGAATTTCACAAGCCAATAATCGTGTCAATTGAGGGCCCGAATATCATTTAGATAGAGGTGGCTTCGGCCGCAGTTCCATAAACACATGAAGAAGTTGCAGGAGGGACAGTGAAATCCACGCTCATCATATCCACGCTCTCCATAGATACTGGTGCGGCAAACGTCGCAGCGCAGCTTTGTGGTGAGAAGTGAATATGTGAGAGGGTGCGGGTGGACATCCGCCCCAGCTGCATACCTCTGTCCGAACTTGATGTTTCGATATGCACCAGAGGTAGCAGGAAAGCAGAAGGGATGGAAGGAGGTGTCGCAGTCGCGGCAGTGGTACATCCACCTCTTGGGATTGATCATTTCTACATCTTCACAGGCGTCGCAGCAGAAGCGGTCGGGATGGTTGAGATTTGCATCATATGTCAGCGGCAGTGGATGCTTCTCCAGTTTATGCTTGTTGGTTGGTGGCAGCAAAACACATCTATTGCACACCATGAATTCACAACTGCCGCATTTGTATGACATCCCACTAAAGGGAGGATATCCACAACCACGGCAGAGCCCTGTCCAGTCTTTGGGGATTAAGTGAAGATAATGATTTGGATGAGCCTGGTGTTGGATGGTGTTGGGCAGGGCCGCACATCTGATATCTGCTATGAAGGAGCATTTTGTGCAACTGTAAACTAGGCCGTTTGTCGGGAACCAACAAATGTGGCATTTCATCGAGAAGTCGAGTTTGGGACAAGGTTGAAGGACTAGCTTGTGATCATCCTGATGAAGTGGATGAGAGGGGAGCTCCGGTGGTAAGAAGAAGCAGGCCAAGTGGAGAAAGTATTTGCATTCACTGCTGCTGCAACTCATCATGTATGTCTGTTGTTTCTGATAAGATATAATAGGCATTGTGCAACCATCACATATTATTGTCAATTCTGAATCATTATCTTCATCTTCATCGTCATCATCATTGATATGATGTGATGGGACTAAACTCTTGATCAACTCATGATGGTGGTGATTATGGGACCAATACTTGTGGTCTTCAACATCGTCCATCATATTCATTGCTTCTTCTCCTCTCTCTTTGACAACAAAAGGTTTGATTAGCTCTTCAGTTACGTCGGATACTGGAAACTGGATCAAACATTGATCATCCGTCTCATTCGTATCCTCAATTCTGCCCACAACATGTATAACATACAAGTTGTTAGTTATTCAAATAATCAAACTAATTAATTAGCTAGGAAAACAAATGAAATGTATTTATTTAATAATTATGGATGATCTTACAAAGTAGTAGGGGGTCCGGTGGCACACTTGATGTGTGCAACATATCTGCAGAGCACACAATGATACACCCAACGGTTGAGCGGCAAGTATTTGCGGCATACATCACATGGATAGTCAAACTCGATATACTCGAGGGGGAGATAGAAAGCAAGAGAGAGGGGGTGGTGGTGGAGTTGGTGGAAATCAGCTGTGGCAGGCAAGGTGGCACAACGCTTATGGACCCAATACTGGCAAGTGATGCAGACATAGAATCTGCCAGTCTCCATTTCGCCGCAGGCATCACACTTGAAGGAATGCCTTCTCCTCCCCAGAATCAGTGGATGCTCCGGATGACTCGGGTGCATCATGCTTGTCTGCACATCAGCCACGCGCTTCATGCCCTTGGCAGGTGAACATTTCAGGTGCATCTGAAACTTATCGTCTGAACTTGTGCAAAAATAGCCAATCCCATACATTGACCTTTCATAGACTGCACAGTGACGATCCCCGCCTTCTTTTTGGACGAGCGTATGTTGGGGGTGCAATGGATGCCAGATCTCTCTCGGCATTTCTGCACACTCTTCATGTAACACCCTTTTATTACCACATTTCTTGCATCCGTAGGCTGCCTCTTCCCTGAAATCCCTATAACACCCCTTACAATAATACCCATCATTAGATTGTATGAGGGAGAGAGGATGCTCATGGATGAAATGATCCAGACTCTCCTCTTCCATCTCTCTCTCTTTCTCACTCATCATCATCATCACGCCTTCTTTTCTTTTTTCTTGCTCTTACCAAAATCGAGCTCTTGCATCCAACTGGATTTATACTCGTCATAAATCAACAATCCACATCTCTAGCTAGTTGTTAGTTGGTAATCCATCCCAAGCAAAGCATCTACCAAACTATCATCTTTAAACAAAGCATATCATCTTGGAACATTTTTAATGCTGAAAATGTGGTGAAGGAATCAAACTAAATTAATCAAAGGGTAAAAAATACAGAAATATCAATTAATTACTAAGTTCATCGTTTCACAAGTTTGAGTTCTGAAATAATTAGATATAATTTGAGACAATCTAAACTTCATATCCGAGCAAAGTATATATGCATCTATTCTAGGAAATTATTTAATTAGGTTGAAGAATTCCCTTACCTTTGCTTTTGCTTTCTTCCAATGATATTTTTGTTCTTTTCTAGTACACATGCTCAAACACAACTCACAATTTACCAAACTATTTTTCCCCCTTTTTTTTTTTAGCAAAAACATTGTCATAATTTTTTTTATATAAACGCAAAATGCTTTATTCCCACCTAAAATATAAAAGATCATGCACTTGCATATTTTTATATTAAAAGCAATTCCAAAATCTGAAGATGAGACAACAATTGTGGCTTATGAGTCACGTGAACAAAGTTAATTGTATCAAAGTTCTCCATAGTAATTTCACATAAACCTTAAAATTTATAAATCCACTAGATATTCAATATCTTACTAGATGATTTCCTATAAAAATATATATCTTACTAGAATTACAATACATGATCTCTTATTTTATTATATTAGGATATAATTAACAAAATTATATATTTCTTAATAATTCTTTGAAAATAAATTTAATTTATTTAATCAGTGTAACGCATGAGTGTATTATACTAGTATGTATGTAAAATTATGAACAAAAGGAAATACCACTTGTCAAAATCAACAAAATGAGAGAACCTTCATTGCCTCCAAACTTTATCCATGTCAACAAACAATTCGAAATACCTCAACTTTTATAATATATCCGAGTCACATGGCAAGTATTTCCAATCTTGGAGGTAGAGGGAAAATATTTGAAGGCTATCTTTCAATTAAATAAAGGTATAATGACGAGCACAAGTTTAACTAATACCAAGCAAACACAGTAGCAAGAACATAACTGAATGTTGCTAGTTTGAGTTCTTTTTCATGAAAGACATAATTGAATGTTATATTAATACGAAGCGTTTTTCGACTTCTTCCTATTGGGATTCTATTCTTCATACCTATTACTGATCCTAACAAGGCTATTCTTCCATTTGACACACTGAGACCAAAGAAAAGTGAGGACTCATCAGATCCTATTAACAAGGAAATGGAATCTCTCCTCAGCAGGACTGATCATAACTCATCACACTCTTGAAGTATGATGCTAAAGATTTTTTTTTTTTTTTTAAAGACTTCCCTTGAAGAAGAACAGTACATGATCACCACTGATTCATCTGACATCTTATGAAATAGATCTACAGATAGGTCGAACTTTCATTTCTCCAGTTAGCTGCAACTATCCTGCTTAAACTTCATATCTCATGTGGATCAGTAGTTCATGTGGCCTTCAATGATAGGTGGAATCATTTTGCTGAAGGTGGGCCCTGTAAATTCCTTATGTTTATAAAGTATTTGCTTATTCTTCAGAGTTTTCCCTCTTGTCTAGCAAACCTTTGCTGGATAATATTCATTTTTGTGTCAAAATATATGACAATACATCAGTGCTTATTTATTACTGCAAAACAAAAGAGATTTGTCTTTTCATTTGTTTCTAGCTGAAGTAGTTTGCTCTTCTTGTTTCTGAGTTTTACTTTGTTCATTTGAAGAGCAATTCTTCACGAGAGATCATTTTTTTAGGGCAAAAACTTGCGTTAGGCACACCAAAACGGTTTAGGCCGGTTTTATCCATACCCAAAACCCATCCCAAATAGGGTTTATTAATCCCCAATTAGGGTATATTAGATGGGTTTGGGTTGGGTTAATGGAAAAAACCCGCCTAAACCGTTTAGGCATGCCTAATTTGAGACCTTCCCTTTTTTTTTGTACTTCCAAGATGAGAAGTTTATGTGGAAGAGACAAATATGAGAGTACTTGATCAATCTTCATATATTCTATACCAATTACCATCCCATACAACAAAATTGAAATGTGGAATCAAACTTAGCTCTAATTCCCTAATTCATTTGGCTTTGCCAGTGAATCTCTGTGAAAAACAATCTATTTGAAACTGCATGCTTCCTTTGCAAATCCCACATGCATCTGTTTACTATCATATATGACTCTTGTGTTCCTCTGCTGATAATTCCCTATGATCCTGATCTCGTCTTCGTAAGCGAGTCTTGCAAGAGCCAAGCACACCTGAGAGCCATCCCTCTTGGCAAAATAGAGCATCCCATTCACATCCACACTCATCTCTGCAGCTCCTTAAAACTGCATCTTAAATGTAGGTATGTTAGCTTCATCACATGCTGACAGGTTGAAGCAGGTGTTCAAGATCGAGAAACTTGGAGCAGAGGGATATCCAGTGAACTGTTTCAAGAACTCACCCTTCAAAGCTGTGTACACAGATGGAGGCGGCCTCGTGATCAGGGTTCCTGAGTCAATCAAGATGCTGTTTTTCCCAAAAGTCGAACACTGCAAAGCCAATCCTCCCACGCTAGGTGCATTGCTCCCACATAACCCCTAGTTTCCTGTGGCATTTTGCAGGGTGTGACAGGGCTGTGAATTGCACTGGACTGATCTATACGAAGGCGATATCAACGGTTTGAATAGGGGTTCCGGCTGAGTGTAGCACAGGCTACATGGCTGGCATTGCACCCATGATAGGTCACTCCCTGTGTCCACGATCACAGTTAAGTTTCGACTGCCTAATGTTACTGTCACAATGTAGTTTAGTGTCTGAAGCATGACACCTGAATTTATAGGAATCTGAGTTTGTGATGTATCTTGTTGGCTGGAAACTGTCTCTTTTATTCTTGCTTGTATGGATTTGACTCGAATATCATCCTATAACTGTAATCTCTGTGCTTCATTTCTAGTATATATAGTTGCACCATTTTCTGTTCCTGGCAAATGATAATGCACAGAAAATTGTCATTACATCATAAGATGTAGCAGCCTCAGTTGATTTTGTCTATATTTTGAAGCATTGTAGTAACCAGAATCTGCACATACATCTCAAAGGAATTAAACACACACAAACATTGCAGCAAAGGGAAGAACACTAGAATTGAGTAATGCTGCAAAACTCCTGCATTAAAACTAACATGTTTTTTTGTTGCTTAGACTCACTTGTTTTTTGTGATGATGCATGGCATGCACATTGGCACTTGATTAACACACTCATCTTTGGTTTCAGTTTAGGCTTCTCTCCTTCTTCTTCCTCTAGAAATATAGAGAATAGAGTCAACACAAAAAAAAAAAAAAAAAAAACCAAAAAAACAAAAAAAAAAAACTTGGTTTTTTTTTTTTTTTTTTGTGAATTTTAAGGATGCTGATTGTCTGGCTTGACTTTTTGTAGATTTTCAGACCAATTTAATCAAGTGTAAGAAAAGTGGTAAGTATGATTTAACATCAAATAACATGTTTTTTTCTTTCTAATTATTATTCACAAGTGAAAATAAAGTACTGTATATTATTTAATTATTAGAGAGGTGCATGTGTATATTGGCATAATTGAAAGCACGAGCTTTATTTTTAGGTCGTGAGGATATATTATTTATAATATACATATTCATATTTTAAATTTGAGCTAACTGCATTTCTATTTAAATGTTCGATTAGTGTCCAACAAGTTTTATAAACATACCTAATACTACTAAATAGAAATCTGATTTATATCTATTTTATTATAATTAACCCTTCTTTTATAAGGGGTTCCCAAAGTGCCAAGTATTCCAATTTTTTATTTTTCAAATAAAATATCTCAAATCAATATTTATTTGATTCCTAAGAAAAATATGTTGACTTTTGTGGCAATTCTCTTTTTGTTTGGCAATCCCACATCGGTGGGCAATTGAAAGAGGGCTTGGGCTCTCCCTATAAATAGAGCCCATTGCCTATTGTTTTTATTATCCCACAACTAAAACATAATACTTGTATTGACAAGTATAAGTTGTATTCTCTTCTTTCTCCATTAGTAAAATATTTTGGTAGTGTCCGAGGACGTAGGCATAATTTGTGCCGAACCTCGTTAAATTCTGGTGTTCTTTATTTCCTTCATTTATATTCCTCAATTTATGTTTATTATTTTATTATCGCTTCCGCAACAATTGGTATCAAGAGCTAGGATTATTCTGAGTATGCTCTGTGGTTGCAGTGTTAACTGATCCTCCACATCAGAAAAGATTTCCTTGTTTTTTTTATCTTGGGTTATTGAGGGATATATTTTTTTGTTACCAAAAAATGGAGGAAAGCTCCAGCTCAAAGGGATTATCTTCGATTTTTTCGAGGACCGCTATTACAAGTACGAAGATAGCGGTGGAGACCTTTGATGGCACCGGGCATTTTGGTATGTGGCAAAGTGAAGTTCAAGATACGCTATTCCAGCAAGGTCTTGACATTGCCATTGAGGAAGAGAAGCCAGAAGATATGGAGGAGAAAGAATGGAAGACGATCAATCGGTTAGCATGTGGTACAATTCGGTCGTGCCTATCAAGGGAACAGAAGTATGCATTTTGCAAAGAGACTTCTGCCTATAAGTTATGGAATGGGCTCGAGGAGAAATTTTTGAAGAAAAATAGCCAAAATAAATTACATCTGAAGAAAAGGCTATTCCGCTTCACATATATTTCTGGTACCACGATGAATGATCATATCACCAGTTTTAATCAGCTGGTCACCGATTTGATGAATATGGATGAGGTATTCAAGGATGAAGACCTCACATTGATGTTGTTGGGATCACTTCCCGATGAATTTGAGAATCTCGAAACTACTCTACTGCATGGGAAGGCTGAAGTGTCTCTAAAAGAAGTGTGCTCTGCCTTGTATAGCTACGAGCTAAGAAAAAAAGATAAGCAAGGAAGCACAAAGGGAGATGCTGAAGTGTTGGCAGTAAGAGGACGTTCACAGAAGAAAATTAAAAACTTGTCCAGACCAGGCAAAGACGAATGCGCCTTTTGTCGAGAAAAAGGGCATTGGAAGAAAGATTGTCCCAAGTTGAAAAATAGAGACAAAGGAAAGGCCGTAGCAGAGTCTAATGTGGCTAAGTATGATGATGAAGATTCTGATTTCTCACTTGCTTCATCATCATCTACCGCTTCTGAAGTATGGATGTTGGATTCGGCCTGTAGCTATCACATGTGTCCTCATCGCAATTGGTTTAGCGATATGGAGGAATCGAAAGGAGGAGTTGTCTACACGGCGGATAATACCCCACTCACCACATTTGGGATTGGCTCCATCCGGCTCAAGAACGAGGATGGATCAATCATCACCTTAACAGGTGTTCGGTATGTACCGGATTTGAAGAAGAATCTTATTTCTGTTGGAACCTTGGAATCAAAAGGGTTCGAAATAAGAAGCAAAGATGGTGTGATGAAAATCATATCCGGTGTACGCGTGGTGATGAAGGGTGTCCGAAAGAACAACAACCTCTACCACTACTCTGGCAAAACTGTAGTGGGTGAAGCTGCAGTGGCCTCCACCAACGATCAAGTGGCAGAAGCAACGAGGCTATGGCATATGCGTTTGGGTCATGCTGGTGAAAAATCCTTGAACTTGCTAATAAAGCAAGGATTATTAAAGGGACTTCGGACCTGCAAGTTGGATTTCTGTGAGCATTGCGTGAAGGGGAAGCAAACAAGAGTGAAGTTTGGAACTGCAATCCATAATACGAAGGGTATCTTGGATTATGTTCACTCTGATGTGTGGGGTCCCTCAAAGACGAGTTCTTTAGGAGGGAAACACTACTATGTCACTTTTGTTGATGACTTCTCACGTCGAGTTTGGGTGTATACAATGAAGACAAAGGATGAAGTGTTGGGAGTTTTCCTCACTTGGAAGAAGATGGTGGAAACTCAGACAGGCAGAAGGATCAAACGTCTCCGAACGGATAATGGCGGAGAGTACAGAAGTGATCCTTTCACGAAGGTCTGTCAAGACGAAGGAATTGTGAGGCACTTCACTGTCAGGAATACACCACAGCAGAATGGGGTGGCGGAAAGGATGAATCGAACTCTACTGGAAAGAGTTCGCTGTATGTTGTCCAATGCTGGGTTGGGCAGACAGTTTTGGGCTGAGGCTGTTACATACGCAAGCCATCTCATCAATCGTTTGCCATCAACTGCTCTGAATGGGAAAACACCTTTGGAGGTGTGGTTCGGGAAGCCTGCGATGGATTATGACTCTTTACATGTGTTTGGTTCCACTGCATACTACCATGTAAAGGAGTCGAAGTTGGATCCGAGAGCAAAGAAAGCTTTGTTCATGGGGATCACCTCTGGAGTAAAAGGCTATCGTCTATGGTGTCCAGAGTCGAAGAAAATAATCTTTAGCAGAGACGTCACCTTTGATGAATCTACCATGTTGAGAAAGGTGGACGTAGAGCAAGTTGATGAGACTCCCAAGAAGGTGGAGTTTGAAAGAATTATTGTCCCAGAAGAAGACAAAGTTGTCAATGATTCTCCTATGGTAGAAGGAGATAAAATAGTAGTTGAGGATCAAGAGCTTCATCAGCAACATGAGTCAATTGCATTGCACAGACCAAGAAGGACCATAAGGAAGCCTGCTCGCTTTGATGATATGGTTGCGTGTGCGTCTTTGATTGTAGCTGGTGATGTTCCTACAACTTACAATGAAGCCGTCACTTGTTGTGACGACAATCAAGTCCAAGTTGAAGCAGTGATGGGACTTGATAAACGTTTTGAAAAATCGAAGGTAGCACCTCAGGTGCATTTGGAGGTACTACCAATATTGCAGGAGAAAAGAGATTGTTTGGTTGGATTTGAGAAATTGCCAAGGTGGAGATTTGTTGACTTTTGTGGCAATTCTCTTTTTGTTTGGCAATCCCACATCGGTGGGCAATTGAAAGAGGGCTTGGGCTCTCCCTATAAATAGAGCCCATTGCCTATTGTTTTTATTATCCCACAACTAAAACATAATACTTGTATTGACAAGTATAAGTTGTATTCTCTTCTTTCTCCATTAGTAAAATATTTTGGTAGTGTCCGAGGACGTAGGCATAATTTGTGCCGAACCTCGTTAAATTCTGGTGTTCTTTATTTCCTTCATTTATATTCCTCAATTTATGTTTATTATTTTATTATCGCTTCCGCAACAAAATAATGAAGTGGGTCCAAGTTAATTAATTGTTGGCTTGCATTTCTATAGTGATTAATGATTTTGAGTTACCTGGCTTGGACCAGTCTCTTTTTTGAGCATTATGGCTGTTCCCAACTTGTCTGTTGCTGGAAAGGCTCTTCTTCACGCACCTGGTTTTTGAGCATCAAAACTTCCTTAGATGTAAAACATCACAGACATCCACATTGAGTTGAACATTACATAATCATTGAACCTTGGACTCTAACCTTGCAAGAAAGGCCACCAACGCGCAGTCTTTCAGCAAAAGCAGAAGCCCACTTCCCATACGCAGCAGTAAGCCCCTCCGGATTAGTGTCGGTTATCCCATCAATAGGAGGCTCACCAAGCTTTGACACAGCAAAATATGCCAAAACTTGATCGGCATCTCCTAGGCCTTTACTTTGAAACCATGGCTCCAGCATTCCGTTCTGGAAAAACACCAAATCTGGTACATTGTTAAGAATCATCACCACCCTTGTTTTGAAAACATCCTTTCTCATCCATAACTGATAAGTATTCAACATACCATTATAAACACAGAAACACAACATATCCATATATTTACACTCAAACCAGATTCAAAACTTTGCATGTAACACCAAATCCAATACATATAGAAAGAACACTGAACACCCTCTATCAATAACTAAGCAAGCTGGATAAGCAAAAAAAGGTAGTTACTTTACACATAAAACGCATTATACCAATCTTTGCACATATCTTCTACTTAAACAACACATGGACTAACTATTGTGTATGAATATCTTGCTCTGCCCTTACTGGTGGAAGCCATTTTGAAACAAACAATGGAAAAATCACAAGCTCTTGAAGAAGGATGTTGAGTTGGAGTATGTGAAGACCCATGATCAAGTAGCTGACATCTTCACCAAACCACTCAAGAAAGATGTTTTCGTAAAGCTGAGGAGTCTGATTGGAGTATCAGGAAATCAAGTTTAAGAGGGGGTGTTGAAATATAAACTTGATTTGGGCCTTATTAGAAATTAAATATTTTATAAAGCTTAGGCCCAAAAAGTAGACCCATTAAGTAGAAATATCTAGAATATGATAGAGCTCTCTAGAGCTAGATATTATATATAGAGTTCTCTAGAAGATTATTAATAGCCATTAGATTAGAGTTGACATGGCATAATCCTAACGGTTGTAAACTAGTATAAATAGGGGTTGTATGTTAAGTTTGTAATCAATCACAAATCAAAACATTCTCCAAATACAAAGTAGCCCTCCTCTCCTAAATTCCTCATATTCTCTCCCCAATTCCTAAATACTTCTCCACCATAAACCCATCTAATTTCCAACAAAGTGGTATCAAGAGCCACAAGATCCTCTCAAGTAATGGCAAATAATGGCGCCCCCTTCCAAGTTCCATTGCTCACAAAGAGCAACTATGATAATTGGAGTCTAAGGATGATGGCACTCCTTGGAGCACACGACGTGTGGGAGATAGTCGAGAATGGGTACGCCGAGCCAAAGAATGAAGATGGTCTATCTCAAACTCAAAAGGAGAGTTTGAGAGACTCAAGGAAGAAAGACAAGAAAGCTCTTTGTCTAATCTATCAAGGATTAGATGAAGATACCTTTGAGAAGATCGCAGAAGCAAAGTCGGCCAAAGAAGCATGGGAGAAGCTTCGAACCTCTTACAAGGGAGCCGATCAAGTAAAGAAGGTACCTCTACAAACTCTACGAGGAGAATTTGAAGCTTTGCAAATGAAAGAAGGAGAACTAGTCTCTGATTACTTCTCTAGAGTTTTGGTAGTCACAAATAACTTGAAAAGAAATGGGGAGAAGTTAGATGACGTAAGAATCATGGAGAAGATTCTAAGATCTTTAGATTCAAAGTTTGAGCACATTGTCACCGTAATAGAAGAAACAAAAGATCTGGAGTCCATGTCGATAGAGCAACTTCTTGGGTCACTACAAGCTTATGAAGAAAAGAAAAAGAAGAAAGAAGATATTGTAGAGCAAGTACTCAAGATGCGAGTTAGCTCAACTAAAGAGGAAGGCAGCCCAAGTCAACAAAGACGAGCCGGTGGACATGGACGTGGACGAGGTTGGAGACCAAATGGTGACAACAACCAAAGAGGAGAAAGCTCATCAAGAGGTCGTGGGAGAGGAAACACAAACTCAAGGTATGAGAAATCACGCGCCAAATGTTACAATTGCAATAAGTTTGGACATTACGCCTCCGAATGTAGAGCTCCTAAACATAGAGTTTAGGAGAAAGCGAATTATGTCGAAGAAAGAAGTGAAGATGACAAAACATTATTGTTGGCTTATAAAGGCGGTGAGAAAGGTGGGAGCCAACAATGGTACCTCGACAGCGGTGCAAGCAACCACATGTGTGGACATAGAAGCATGTTCACGGAGCTTGACGAATCCGTGAATGGGAAGGTAGCCTTCGGGGATGAATCAAAGGTGGAAGTAAAAGGCAAAGGTAACATTCTAATTCGTCTGAAGAATGGAGATCATCAATTTATTTCCAATGTTTACTATGTGCCTAGTATGAAGAGTAACATCTTGAGCCTAGGACAACTCTTAGAGAAAGGTTATGATATACGATTGAAGGATAATAACCTTTCTATAAGAGACTCTTCTAGCAACTTCATCGCCAAGGTCCCGATGTCAAAAAATAGAATGTTTGTCCTAAACATTCAAAATGAAGTTGCAAAATGTCTCAAGATGTGCTACAAGGAGGAGTCGTGGCTTTGGCATCTTCGATTCGGGCATCTAAACTTTGGAGGATTGGAGTTATTATCCAAGAAGAAGATGGTTCGAGGATTGCCTCATATCAACCACCCGAATCAAGTGTGTGAAGGATGCCTACTTGGCAAGCAATTCAAGACAAGCTTCCCGAAGGAGTCGAGCTCAAGAGCTAGAAGGCCGTTGGAACTCATACACACAGATGTGTGCGGACCTATCAAGCCAAGTTCACTTGGTAAGAGTAAATATTTCCTTCTCTTTATTGATGATTTTTCAAGAAAAACATGGGTATACTTTTTGAAGGAGAAATCGGAAGTGTTTGAAAACTTCAAAAAGTTTAAAGCCTATGTGGAGAAGGAAAGTGGTCTTATGATCAAAGCCATGAGATCTGATCGTGGAGGAGAATTTACCTCAAAAGAGTTCCTAAAATATTGTGAAGACAACGACATTCGAAGGCAGTTGACGGTACCAAGGACACCCCAGCAAAATGGAGTAGCGGAGAGAAAGAATAGAACAATTCTTGAGATGGCGAGAAGCATGCTCAAAAGTAAGAAGCTTCCAAAGGAGTTGTGGGCTGAAGCAGTATCATGCGCGGTTTATCTATCAAACCGATCCCCAACAAAAAGTCTATGGGGAAAGACACCACAAGAAGCTTGGAGTGGTCGAAGACCCGATGTCTCTCATCTAAGAGTATTTGGAAGCATTGCTCATGCACATGTGCCAGATGAGAAGCGAAGCAAACTCGATGATAAAAGCGAGAAGTACATCTTCATCGGATATGATGTTAACTCCAAAGGCTACAAGCTCTACAATCCAAATACAAGAAAGACAACAATAAGCCAGAATGTTGTCTTTGAAGAAGAAGCAGAATGGGATTGGAGAACGAGCAGTGAAGGATATAACTTCTTTCCACAAATTGAAGAAGACAAAGTGGAGCAACAAGTAGAGGAGCCTACTACCCCACCGAGAACACCAACCGCAAGTACTTCTGAGGACGAAAGCTCAAGTGAAAGAGTTCCACGCTTCAGAAGTCTACAAGAGATTTACGAGGTAACTGAAAATCAAGATAATCTCACCCTATTTTGTCTATTTGCGGACTATGAGCCTATGAACTTCCAAGAAGCTGTGAAAGAAAAGACTTGGAGAGATGCCATGGATGAAGAAATCAAGGCGATAAAGAAGAATGACACTTGGGAGTTAGCCTCACTTCCAAAAGGTCACAAGGCGATAGGTGTCAAGTGGGTGTACAAAGCTAAGAAGAATTCAAATGGAGAAGTTGAAAGATACAAGGCAAGACTGGTAGCAAAGGGCTATAGTCAAAGAGCTGACATCGACTATGATGAGGTATTCGCTCCAGTTGCTCGATTAGAAACTGTTCGACTAATCATCTCTCTTGCAGCTCAAAACAAGTGGAGAATACATCAAATGGATGTCAAATCAGCCTTCTTAAATGGAATATTAAATGAAGAAGTCTATATTGAGCAACCACAAGGCTACGAAGTCAAGGGAGAAGAAGATAAAGTCCTAAGATTGAAGAAGGCACTCTATGGATTGAAGCAAGCCCCAAGAGCTTGGAATGCTCGAATTGACAAGTACTTCCAAGAGAGGGGTTTCATCAAGTGTCCATATGAGCATGCACTCTACACTAAGATTCAAGATGGTGATATACTGATCGTGTGCCTCTATGTAGATGACTTAATCTTCACAGGTAGCAATCCAAGAATGTTCGAGAACTTCAAGAAGGAAATGACGAAGGAGTTCGAGATGACAGACATTGGACTAATGTCATACTATCTCGGCATTGAAGTGAAGCAAGACGACAAGGGTATTTTTATCACTCAAGAAGGATATGTCAAGGAGATACTCAAGAAGTTCAAGATGGATGATTCGAACCCAGTCGCTATACCGATGGAGTGTGGAAGCAAGCTATCAAAGAATGACGAAGGAGAAAGAGTGGATCCAACACTCTTTAAAAGCCTCGTTGGAAGCTTGAGGTACTTAACATGCACGAGGCCTGACATCCTATATGCAGTAGGAGTTGTTAGTCGATACATGGAGAATCCGACAACAACTCATCTGAAAGCAGCTAAAAGGATTCTTTGCTATATCAAAGGTACGATAAACTTTGGACTACACTACTCTGTTTCTGAAGATTACAATCTTGTTGGATATAGTGATAGCGATTGGAGTGGAGATATTGACGACCGGAAGAGCACAAGTGGTTTTGTGTTCTACATGGGAGATACCGCCTTCACTTGGATGTCAAAGAAGCAACCTATTGTCACTCTTTCAACATGCGAGGCGGAATACGTAGCTGCTACATCATGCGTGTGCCATGCAATCTGGCTCAGAAACTTACTAAAGGAGCTAAGTCTTCCACAAGAGGAGCCAACAAAGATTTGCGTGGACAACAAGTCTGCCATAGCTTTGGCCAAGAATCCAGTTTTTCATGATCGAAGCAAACATATAGACACACGCTATCATTTCATTCGAGAGTGCGTGATGAAGAAGGATGTTGAGTTGGAGTATGTGAAGACCCATGATCAAGTAGCTGACATCTTCACCAAACCACTCAAGAAAGATGTTTTCGTAAAGCTGAGGAGTCTGATTGGAGTATCAGGAAATCAAGTTTAAGAGGGGGTGTTGAAATATAAACTTGATTTGGGCCTTATTAGAAATTAAATATTTTATAAAGCTTAGGCCCAAAAAGTAGACCAATTAAGTAGAAATATCTAGAATATGATAGAGCTCTCTAGAGCTAGATATTATATATAGAGTTCTCTAGAAGATTATTAATAGCCATTAGATTAGAGTTGACATGGCATAATCCTAACGGTTGTAAACTAGTATAAATAGGGGTTGTATGTTAAGTTTGTAATCAATCAAAAATCAAAACATTCTCCAAATACAAAGTAGCCCTCCTCTCCTAAATTCCTCATATTCTCTCCCCAATTCCTAAATACTTCTCCACCATAAACCCATCTAATTTCCAACAGCTCTAAAGATGTGAGTTGTGAGTATCTAACATCCATATGCACATATTAACAATATCATACAAATATGTGTGCATACATACATTCAATATTTTACCAAGAGTATTTCATCGTTACATTCAAGAACAATGGTGGAAGCAGACAAGATAAAAACAATCTCATGGCCAGAGCACCTTCATTAAAAAAAATAGTCTGAAATCATACCGCTCCATCGTGATTTTGGAGTGGATTCGAGCACCGCATCCAAATCATCATTCCGGGTGCAAACCAAAATCGGCCCAGCAAAATCGAGCGGCACGGGCTCGCCTCTCTTAATTAGAACATCATCTCCACCGCCCATGTCTTGAAGGGCTCTCCCGACGCGCCCTCCCCCCACTATGACGGCGGGCACCACCTTCTCCGCCGTTGCCGCCATGGATGAAGAGGGAGTCGATAGAGAAGCTCTGAGTCTCAAGCTGAAGCTACTTCTTGAAGTGGGTTTTGCAAAGTGGTGCAAAAACGAGGGGCTAGAATGTAGAATTATGTACGAGAGATAATCGTTTCATTAAGAAAATATATGTGTGTACAAATTATACAGGCCAATGATACATATATATAGGAAGGGAACCCTAATCCTAATCCTAGAAGGACCCTAATCCTAATCCTAGAAGGTAAAGAAAATATATCTATATCTATATCTTCACATATCTAGAAGATATGATTATATCAACCTAAATATTCATATCTCAACACTCCCCCTCAAGTTGGAAGATGTAGGTTACGAACTCCCAACTTGCACACTAAATAACGAAGATGGTCAGCTCCAAGTGGCTTTGTGAATATGTCGGCAACTTGTTCCGAAGAAGATATCTCACATGGTTCAATGCCCTTCGACTCAACTCTTTCTCGTACAAAATAAGAATCCATTTCGACATGCTTTGTCCTCTCATGGAATACTGGATTCCTGGCAATATGCCGAGCAGCCTGATTGTCACAATATAACCTAGTCGGATGCGGTTGTAGTGCATCTAAATCTTTTAATAACCACCGCAGCCAAACTATTTCACTTACCGCACTTGCCATCGCACGGTACTCAGCTTCAGCTGAAGAGCGTGAGACCACATTTTGCCGCTTGCTGCGCCACGAGATCGGAGCTCCTCCAAGCTCAATGGCATATCCACCACGAGACCGTCTTGTCTCAGCGCAACTACCCCAATCAGAATCACTGTATGCTTCTAATAACAACCCCCCATCAGCTGGTAGGAAAATACCTTGTCCAATGGTTCCTTTTATATACCTCAAGATTCGCATGGCTGCATCCATATGTACTTGCTTCGGCATCAATAGGAATTGGCTTAGCATACTCACCGCATATTGAATATCCGGCCTTGTAACAGCAAGGTAGAGAAGACGTCCAATGAGACGTCGAAACTGTTGTTCATCAGCTGCAGGGCTGTCATCCCCTTGATCTAACTTAAGCTTTTGCTCCATCGGCATACCACTCGGCTTGCAACCTTCCATCCCTGTATCTCGTAGAATATCCAAAGCATACTTACGTTGGCTTAGAACGATTCCATTCTTCGTACGAGCCACCTCTATTCCCAAAAAATATTTCATTGGACCAAGATCTTTTATGCTGAATCTTTTATTCAAAAAATCTTTCACTTGTTGGATCTTTTGTGCATTATTTCCTGCTAGGAGTACGTCGTCCACGTAGATGAGGGCTGCGACGAAAACTTCTCCGTCCTTGAAGATAAAAAGTGAGTGATCCGCATGCGATTGTCTAAAGCCAACGTCGATGAGAGCTCCTGTAAATTTTTCATACCAACTTCTCGAAGCTTGTTTTAAGCCATACAAAGATTTTCGGAGTTTGCATACTCTAGTGTCTCCTTTCTTGGCAAAACCCTGCGGCAACTTCATATAAACATCTTCCATGAGATCGCCATGAAAGAAGGCGTTATTCACATCTAGTTGGTGTATTATCCAGCCTTTCTTCACTCCAACTGTAACCAAACATCTCATGGTGACTAGTTTGGCAACAGGTGCACAAGTTTCGTAAAAATCTACTCCTGGTATCTGTGTGAAACCTCTAGCTACCAGACGTGCCTTGTATATCTCGATCTGTCCCGTGGGTTTATACTTCACCTTATATACCCATTTGGAGTCAATGGTCAACTTTCCTGGTGGCAATTCTACCAATTCCCATGTTCCATTCTCCTCTAGGGCTTGTATCTCCTTCTTCATTGCCTCTCTCCACTCGCCAATTTTGACGGCTTGAGAGAAGCTTCGTGGTTCGGCGTGCATGTTGATCGAGGCTAAGAAACACTTGTGAGCTGCAGAGAACTTTTCATAAGCAATAAAATTGGTTATAGGATGTACAGTCGAAGTTCCTGAGTTGGAGGCGGGTTGAGTGTGGTCTATGGAGTGTGGTAGATCGATGATGTATTCCTTCAAATGCATTGGTGCTCGCCTGGTCCTTTCACTTACACGCCTATCATCAGCGTGACTTTGTGTATTCTCAACCGTATCTTGAGTTATTGTCTCTCCTGTATTCTCAGTATTCACATCATCTTCTTGAATGTCGACAACCTCATGAAATTGTCTTGCGCTAGAGTTTTGCTTCTCTCCCTGAACAACACCATAAGGGAAGACATCTTCAACAAATTTTACATCACGCGAGACACTGATCTTGTGGGTTGACAGATCATAAACTTTATATCCTTTTTGGCCCTGAGGATACCCAATGAACATCGACATTCTCCCCCTTTCTGCAAATTTGTCATGTTCTCTGTCTGTGTTCTTCGCATAAACCAAACAACCTAATACTCTTAAGTGTTCGTAGTTGGGCTTCTTCTTGAACAGTACTTCATATGGGTTCTTATTTTGGAGTAATTTTGTCGGAAGTCGGTTGATTAGATATACTGCCGTGAGCACACATTCACCCCAAAAATGTATAGGTAAGTTGGCCTGGAAGCGCATGGCTCTCGCAACTTCTAAAATATGTCTATGCTTCCTTTCTACCACTCCATTTTTGTTGGTCCCGGATATCAGGGTATACTTTGGCAGCGGAAAATACGTAAGTTCGTTTCTTGCACTCTGCTGGTTACACAGCTGACTGGGACCTTGTCAGCTGGTAAGTCAACTGGCAACTGAGTATTCAGCTGACTGGCAACTGGCTGGTCAGCTGATGACTCAGGACTTGGAAAATTTTAGAGTCGAGTTTGCACAGTTATAAACTGGTTTCAGTTATACTCCAGCACTTGGGTGCTGGGTTTTAAATCAGTAAGTAAATGCTGAAAGCAGTAAATAACAAGGATATTTTATAGTGGTTCGATCAACTGATCTACGTCCACTCTCCAGTCGAAGCACTGGAAATTCACTAAGAAGAGTAATCCGGTACAAGATTTCCTACGATCTATTTCCAGCTGATGAATGCCCCGTCCACCAGTCCACTGGATCAACCGCTCCCGGGTCTCGTCCTTCTTCAACTCTTGTCAGCTGGATGGAGTGCGAGCACGTCACTTTAACCTCCACCGGTACCACTGACGACGTGGGTGTTTAGTTCTCCCAAGAACTTGACTCTTGCTGGCGGCAAAACTGCCCGTAATAACTCTGGAGCTGGCTGGCTCAAGAGCTGCTATGTTCTTCCTCGGAATGAGAAAGAACACCAAATGAGATCAATAACTCACAAGCTAGAAGCTTGGAGTCTCGTGTTCAAATGATTGACACACGGAGTAGCTTTAAGAAAAGCCTCGAAAGATTGCTTATACGCTGATATGAATGCGTTTGAGCTTTCGGTAGTTCAGGAGTGGCTAAGAGTGGGCAAGAGTATTGAATGCTGTTGGATCTCACGTATTTATAGACGTGAGATTCAGATTCAAATACTAGCCGTTTGGACACATCCGGAAAAGTCTCTGTCCTCGCATGTCCTTCTGCAGGCGGCAGGTAGGAATTTCCGGAAAGCGCCATACCTTTGATCGCTTTATCTGACACAGATCTCTTTGTGTCAGAACGACTCTATTCGTCAGTACGAGGAATCGCAACTGGTGTCTTGAACTGATAGACTTTAAGGCATCCTCCTTAAAGTTATACACTGTCAGTTACTTCCTCAGACGAATCTTCTTTTTGTCTCTAAGTCTTCGGGAGAGCGAATCTTCAATTCTGCTGATAACCTCCGACTGGTAGATCATTCTGGTGATCTTGTGCTGGCAGTCTCTGCTGGTGACTTTCCTTAGCACAATCAAGGTCTACCAATTCGTCTGATGTTATCTCTTGGAATCTCCCGTGACTGGTGGCTTCACCGCTGGTGAATAGTGTCAGCCAGAACACATATTCTGCTGGTAAGATCTCTCAGCCTCCTGCTGGTGAAATCTTCCCAACTGATGAACAGTAACCAGTCAATAGCTCTACTCCATGCTGATGAACAGTGTCAGCATGAGTCTTCGTCAGCCGCTTGCTGGTGAGACTTCTCTCAACTGGTAAGCACATCTCATGCTGGTGAACAGTAGCCAGCATGAGTCTTGATCAGCTGCGACTTACAACTCAAAATACCTATACAGGACTTTACATTTGAGACTAGAGCTATTCTAGAGACAAACTGACGCTGGTTGGACTTAGGATTTGATCCACCAAAACACCAAACTAGAATCTAAGCAAGTAGCTACTGGGGAAGGGAAACTTAGCCAAATTTCCCAACAATTTTGTTGAGGCGTGTTAACACAATAAGTTTCAAGTAGGATCCCGTTTCACCATAAAACTCCATCATCTCATTGGATTGGAATTCTCCTCCATTATCACTCCTAATTCGTTTAACTGACTTTCCAAACTGCGTTTTAACCATGTTACAAAATAACTTAAGATATGTGTTTGTTTCTGATTTGAACTTCATCAAATAAACTCATACTCCTCTACTAAAATCATCCACAATCGTGAGAAAATAATGAGCTCCTGTAAGTGAAGCAGTTTTATATCCTCCCCATATATCACAATGTATCAGATCAAAACACTCTCGTGTTCGAATGGAACTAACAGGAAAAGGTAATCTAGACTGTTTAGCTCTAATACAAGAATCACAAGCATCTTTACCAACTTCACAAATCCCTTTTAGCTTATCCCTTGAGGCATGCCCCAACCTTCTATGCCACGTGTCTGGATCAGTAACGCAAGAGAAAGCTCGTCGATCTTTGCTGAAGGGTTTGAGAAGGTACAGACCACCACACTCCTTACCCGCTCCAATCAGTTTCTTCGAGGCTAAGTCCTGTATAACACAACCATTAGCAAAGAATATTAGGGCACAATTATGTTCCTTCGTTAACCGGCTAACCGAAAGCAAGTTGCACTGGAAACTTGGGACGTGAAGAACATGGTCTATGTCTAAACCATTCGGTAGTCTAGTTTTTCCAATTGCCGTGACTGTCGATCTGTTTCCATTCGGTGTTTTAACGGGGATGTTACTGTCGGCACTCGTGATATGTTCAAGTAGTTTTCCCTCATGAATGATATGTTCAGTCGATCCAGAGTCAATGATCCAAGAAGTTTGAGTTTCAAGATTATTACCTGCCATGTGCACAGCAGCATTCGAGGTGGAGGTGGAGTTATTACTGTTCAAAAGGTTTTTCAGCTGATTCAGTTGCTCCGGAGAAAAGCTCTGCAGCATGTAACTATCAGTTGCATCCTCATGTGCTGCCATGTACGCAACAGGCTGCTTCTTCGTAAATCTTCCCTCCTTTTTCCAAGGCTTACTCTTTCTTCTCCCTTCAGGATATCCAACAATTTCATAACAATTTTCAATAGTATGCCAAAGCTTACCACAATTGCCACATTGCGGCGGTGTTTTGGGGTTCTCCTAGGCATCTTCTCATCTTTCCGACATGGTTTGTTTCTGGACTTGGAAAGCTGCTCCGTCCAACGAGGGTTTTCTGGCCCCGGTAATTAGTCGTTGACGCTCATCCTCTGCCACGAGGTGATACGTGACTCCAAGGCTTGGAAGAGGAGTCATGCTCAATACTTAGCTCCTAATGGTGTTGAAAGAATCATCAAGCCCCATTAAGAATTCATAGATCCTCCCCTTTCGACCTTCGCAGCAAACAATTTCGCCATGTCACAAGTGCACTTTCCACATGTGCATCTTGGCATGACCGATACAGCATCTATTTCGTCCCAAATTGCTTTCATCTTGATGTAGTATGCCGAAACTGACAATTTCTCTTGTCTCGTGAGGGTAAGATTCCTCTTCAATTCGTACGCTTTTGGTGCACTTTCTTTGCCAAACCTTTCTTCCAAATCACTCCATATTTCGCAAGCCGTTTTGGCGTGTTTAACACTGTTTCGAATCTCCTTGTCCATGGCTACGACAAGCCAACCCTTTACCATGGCGTTGCACCACTTCCACAAAACTAAGTCCGGCGAGTCTTTCTCCCTGAACCGGCCCGCCTAAAGAAGGGACCGGTTCTGATTTGGGCCCGAAACCGGCGGTTCCTGTTCGAACCTAAATAACATTCTTACAAGTTAGTATAAATAAATATGATATATATCCATTAATCTAAAATTTAATATTAAAGTTAGTAGCAATGTTTAAAGTTTATACTTATTATCAATCAATATATTGTAATGTGAGATATATTATAACTTATAAGATGCAATAAGATTTTAAGAATCAATTTCGTTGATTTGAAATAATATTTGTAGAAAATATGAAGATTTTAGATTTAATAGTATGTTTTTCATTATTCACATGATAGTCTTGAAACTCTTTTAACTCATAAATAACACTAATATAAATTTTAAGAATATATTGATAAATTAATTATATTTGACAATTATATATCATATTTAAGGATATTGTTGTTTAATTCTATATAAGAAAATGTTGAAAAATAAACATTACACATAATAATCTCGTATTTGTTGGGTTTTATATATTTAAAACTATAATTTTTAAGTTAGTAGCAATCTTAAAAGTTTATACTTATTATGAATCAATTTATTGTTATGTGAGAGATATATTATAACGTACAAGATGCAATAATATTTTAACAATCAACTTCATTGGTTTGAAGTAAATATGAAGATTTTAGATTTAATAGTATGTTGTTCATTATTCATGTGATAGTTTTGAATCTCTTTTAACTTATAAATAACATTAGTATGAATTTAAAGAATCCATTAAAAATTTAATTATATTTTTCAATTATATATCCTATTTAAAGATATTATTAATTTTGTTTAATAATATATAAGAAATATTGAAAAATAAGAATTAATTATAATAATCTCGTATTTATATGTAATTATATATTTAACAATGCTTTCTATTCAATGGTGGTGATGTAGTTCAATGGATAAGTGCTTAGGAAGTTTATTGGAGGTCCCAGATTCAATCCTCCTCCATGCATCTTTTATAATATTTTTAAAAATTAAAAAAATATATATATTGAAACCGCCAACCGGCGGTTCCGCGGGCCTGAAAAATTGGAACCGGAACCGGCCCGTGTAGAAAGGGGTCCGGTTCCAGTTTTGAACCATGGGCCACGGTTCCGGGCCGGTTCAGCCGGCTCCGTGCCCAAATGGTCATGTCTACTTTCTCCGGCATTGGCAGCGATCCGTCTACAAAACCAAGTTTATTCTTGGCCAGGAGACAATTACTCATCTCATCGCATCAATCCCCATAGTTTCCATCATCTAGAAGATCGGTAGCAAAAAAAAAACGCGGAACCCTAATCCTAATCCTAGAAGGAAAAGAAAATATATTTATATCTATATCTTCACATATCTAGAAGATATGATTATATCAACCTAAATATTCATGTCTCAACATAGAAAGGGAGTGCGTGGAAGCCATGGATGGTGTTGGAAGAATGAGAGGAGGCCCTTTCTGTATGATTTTTTGGGTTTGGGAGGTGATAATTCTGTTCAAGAAGAGAGCCACTCGTTTTTCCAGAACCATATCCAGATTATTTTTTGGTTGGATGCGGGTCGTGCCCCGACCCCAAAATCAATATTGGATATAATTATTAATATACTCCATTCGTCCGGTCATATTAATCCCATATTCCTTTTCGATCCGACCCATTTTTTAGTTCCATTTTCTAAAAAGACAAATTTTTTCATACCCACCAATAAAATATTAATTTTATCCCACTAACAACTCTTGATTTTTGTGCATTTTCCTCCGTCCCTAATATGACGGGACGGAGGGAGTATAATTTAGCTAAAATGTTCAAAAAATATTCCGAATTATGTTAGTTTTCTCAAATTTATGAAAAATTATTCAAAATTTTCAATAAATACTCAAACTATTAAAAAGTAAAACTATGCAAATATATAATAGTAAATTATCTTTTTTCGACTAACGAAAACATGATTGTGCTGTCGGAAATTCAATTCATCAAATTAATTTTTGGGTTTAAATGTTTCGTATAATAGCTCATTGTGTCTGACTTAGATTTCCACCATTATAGACAATATTTCGTTGATCGAAAAAATAGTTTGGGATATATTTTAATAATTTGGTATTTATTGAAACATTTAAATAGTTTGAGATGAATTTGAAAAAACCCGCATAGGTTGAATTATATATATTTGAACCTTTTTCCTATAATTTAATTATTAATTTAAGATTTAGAAATAAAATTCTCATTTATGATTTAAAATTTTTTGAAATTCTCAATTCAAGAGACAAAAATAATAAAATTATCAGTTATGATCCAAATAATCTTAAAATTATCAACTCAAAATCCATCTTTTGAATCTAGATCAATAATTAGATTATCTTTTAAATTCTTAATTGATAATTCTCATTGTTTTTTTATACAGAAGACTGTGCAAAACCCTATTTTTATTGATTTATTATTTTACTACTTCCATCTAAGATATACATATAAAAATCAAACTATTCAGAATATAATAATAAATACCTTAGAATTCAACATATATTAAGTTTGATAGTTGAAATTATCAACAATTAAATGACCCCTAATTAATATGATGAGTTGGAACTGGAATTACAAACATAGCAATAAAAGTAATGAAAACTAATAATGCATACAATATGGAGTATTTAATTGGGCAGTGCAGGAAATCTTAATTTTCGAAGCCAATAATCGTTTCAATCCAGGGTCCAATATCATTTAGATTTAGGTGGCTTCGGCCGCAGTTCCTCAAACACATGAAGAAGTTGCAGGAGGGACAGTGAAATCCACGCTGATCATATCTATCATCTCCGTAGAGCTTGAGGCGACAAACGTCGCAGCGCAGCTTTGTGGTGAGAAGTGAATATGTGAGAGGGTGCGGGTGGACATCCGCCCCAACTGCATACCTCTGTCCAAACTTGATGTTTCGGCAGTAACCAGAGGTAGCAGGAAAGCACCTGGGATGGAAGGAGGTGTCGCAGTCGCGGCAGTGGTACATCCATTCCTTGGGATTGATCATATCTACATCTTCACAGGCGTCGCAGCAGAAGCGGTCGGGATGGTTGAGATTTGCATCATATGTCAGCGGCAGTGGGTGCTTCTCCAGTTTATGCTTGTTGGTTGGAGGCAGCAAAGCACATCTTTTGCACACCATGAATTCACAACTGCCGCATTTGTAGAACATCATATAACCGTAAGTAGATCCACAACCACGGCAGAGCCCTTTCCAGTACTCTTTGAGGATTAAGTGAAGATAATGATTTGGATGAGGATGAGCCTGGTGTTGGATGGTGTTGGGCAGGGACGCACATCTGATATCTGCTATGAAGGAGCATTTTGTGCAACTGTAAAGTAAGCCGTTTGTGTACAACCAGCAAATGTGACAATATCTCGAGAAGTCGAGTTTGTCACAAGGTTGAAGGAGTAGGTTGTGATCAGCCTCAGCCTCATGATGAAGTGGATGAGAGGGGAGCTCCGGTGGTAAGAAGAAGCAGGCCAAGTGGAGAAAGTATTTGCATTCACTGCTGCTGTTGCTGCAACTCATCATGTATTTCTGCTTCTGAGCTATTATAGGCGTTGTGCAACCATCACAAATTGTCAGTTCTGATTCATCTTCATCTTCATCTTCATCGTCATCATCATTGATATGATCTGATGGGACTAAACTCTTGATCAGCTCGTGATGATGGTGATTAGGGGCCCAATACTTGTGGTCTTCAACAACCTCCATCATTGCTTCTTCTACAGATCCTCCTCTCTCTTTGACAACAAAAGGTTTGATTAGCTCTTCATATACGTCGGATACTGGAAACTGGATCGAACATTGAGCATCGGTCTCATTCGTATCCTCACTTCTGCCCACAACATGATAACATACAAGTTGTTAGTTATTCAAATAATCAAACTAATTAATTAGCTAGGAAAACAAAGAAATGTATTTATTTAATAATTATGGATGCGAATGCGAATGCGATCTTACAAAGTAGTAGTGGGCAACGGCAGTCCGGTGGCACACTGGATGTGTGCAACATATCTGCAGAGCTCACAATGATACACCCAACAGTTGAGCGGCAAGTATTTGCGGCATACATCACATACATAGCGAAACTGGATATACTCGAGGGGGAGATAGAAAGCAAGAGAGAGAGGGTGGAGGTGGAGGTGGTGGAAATCAGCTGTGGCAGGCAAGGTGGCACAACGCTCATGGATCCAATACTGGCAAGTGATGCAGACATAGGATCTGTCGGTCTCCATTGCGCCGCAGGCATTACACTTGATGGAATGCCTTCTCCTCACCAGAATCAGTGGATGCTCAGGGTGACTCGGGTGCATCTTGCTTGTCTGCACATCACCTACGCGCTTCAAGCCCTTGGCAGCCGCACATCCCTGGTGGATTTGAAACTTGCACAGTCTGCAGAAATAGCCAATCGGGTAAATTGACCTTTCACAGACTGCACAGTCGTCCCAAGAATCCTCAAAATGGACTTCTTTTTGGAGGAGCGTGTGTTGGGGGTGCAATGGATGCCAGATCTCTCTCGCCATTTCTCCACAGTCTTCATGTAACACCCTTTCATTACCACATTTCTTGCATCCGTAGGCCGCCTCTCCCGTGAAACGCCTATTACAGCCCCTACAATCATCTCCCTTATCAGATTGTATGAGGGAGAGAGGATGCTCATGGATGAAATGATCCAGAGTCTCCTCCTGATCCTCCATCTCCTTCTCTTTCTCACTCGACATGCCTCCTTTTTTCTCTCTCTTACCAAAATCAAACTCATGCACCCAACTGAATTTATACTTGTAATAAATCTACAATCCACATCTCTATTTGTTAGTCGGTAATCCATCCCAAGCAAAGCATCAACCAAACTCTCATCTTTAAACAAAGTATCTAACAAACTATCATCTTTTAACATTTTTAATGCTGAAAATGTGGTGAAGGAATCAAACTAAATCAAATGGTAAAAAAAAGACAAAATATCAATTAATTAAGCTCACGTTCCACACAAGTTTGAGTTGATAAATAATTAGATTTATATAATTTGATAAAAGCGAAGATAATGTAAACTTCATATCCGAGCAAAGTATATATGCATCTATTCTAGGAAATTATTTAATGAGGCTAAAGAATTCCCTTACTTTTTCTTTTCCCCTTGCTTTTGCTTTTTTACAATGATAATTTTGATCTTTTAATGGTTGTATATGCATTTTGTAAGTAAACATATTTTTTTCCGTGATAATCTTGTACACCTACATCTAATAAAATTCTCGAGTGTCACCCTCCATGAATGCAAATCATTTGATCGAACCACGTTAAATTGCTGTTCTTGTTTCTGTGAATTGCAGGGTGTCTCTTTTATTCTTGCTTGTATGGATTTGACGCGAATATCATCCTATAACTGTAATCTCTGTGCTTCATTTCAAGTATAGTTGCACCATTTTCTGTTCCTGGTAAATGATAATGCACAGAAAATTGTCACTACATCATAAGATATAGCAGCCTCAGTTGATTTTGTCTATATTTTGAAGCATTGTAGTAAACAGAATCTGCACATACATCTCAAAGGAATTACACACAAACATTGCAGTAAAGGGAAGAACACTAGAACTGAGTAATGCTGCAAAACTCCTGCACTAAAACTAACATGCTTTTTTTGGTGCTTAGATTCACTTGATTTCTGCAAGAACCAGGCCGCAGCGTGGCGGGCTTGCATCGTTGGAGGATGTTTAAGAGAGAGGAGTTCCTTCTCACCAAGGCTAAACACCCTATTGGAGCAGGTAAAGAATGAGCAGAAACAGCATGGTTGATCAGAGGGTGAAAGGTAAATTAAGGAGAGAGGGAAGTATTTTGAGGGAGAAGAGATTCTCATGAATTGGAGTTTGGCATTACAACAAAAGAAGGAGTTGGCTGATGACCCCACACTAGCTTGAGAAAATAATTGGGATTTCACCTGCATGGGTTGTAAGAAAAGAATTTTGATGAGCTCCCATATTGTAAATTAAGCAATTGCAAATACAGATAACAAACAGAAAATAAAAAATACTCTCTCCGTCCCATATTATTAATCCAAAATGAAAATGGCACAGACACCAATGTATGTGAGTGTAGTGGAATTAATAATTTATTGATGAGTGTAAAAAAGTTTGCTATTTTAGGAAACGGGACTAATAAATGGGACGGACAAAAAAGGCAAGTGGGACTAATAAAATGGGAAAGATGGAGTATAAATACTTATAGTGGTTCGAGAGTAAATTTTCAGTCTACTATTCAAGCCTAAACAAATGATATATATTATTCAAGGGAAAAATATAATTATAGTTCTCCCTCTAGACTAACTAGTCTCTTTACAGCCGCATGGTGTTTCGGCGCGAGTTTACAAGTATTTACTATGATAAATTCCTATAGATATAAGGATATTAATCCTAATATGGTAAAGATTTCTAAATCCTAATATATCTCAAATACATTAATTAATATATATCAAAATTCAATACTAATTAGAATAAATCTCGTCTAATAAAGAAACAAGATATATCATATTTTTTTCATGTCCAGCCTACTCGATATGCTTTTCGAGTTCTCCACCACTCTAACTACTTAGTTGTTTATGCAATGTTGGACAAATGGTGCCAATTCCAACAGCATGAATAAGCTATCTCTCTCACTAGAGGGTTTAAACTGTCGCCAACCAACTAATCAACAGAAACAATGGCCATGGATGTATGTGAATGTGATCATGCATGGCAGATTGGCCATTGATTAATATTCGCTAACACATTTGTCTTTGGTTTCACTTTAGGCTTTTCTCCCAGATAAAAGAGTCAACACAAAAAATAAATCTTTTTTTTTTTTTTTTGTGAATTTTTAGGATGCTGGTTGTTTGGCTTGACTTTTTGTAGAGTTTCGGACCAATTTAATCAAGTGTCAGAAAAGTTATAAGTACGATTTAACATCTAATCGCATGACCCTTTTTCTTCCTAATATTCACTAGTGAATATAAAGTTTTTTTATATTATTTAATTATTAGAGACGTGAATGTATATATTAGCATTATTGAAAGCACGAGCTTTGTTTTTAGGTCGTAAGCATATTATTAATAATATATTTATTCATATTTTAAATTATTTGATTAGTGCCTAACAAATTTTATAACCATGCTTAATGTTATTAAATAGGAATATGATTTGTATCTATTTTATTATAATTAAACCTTTCTCTTTTAGGGGTTCCCAAAGTGCTAAGTATATTCCAGTTTTTTTTTTTTCAAATAAAATATCTCAAATCAATATTTCTTTTGATTCCTAAGAAAAATACTGAAGTGGGTCCAATTTAATTAATATTTTTGGCATGTATTTATATAGTCATTAATGATTTTGAGTTACCTGGCTTGGACCAGCCTCTGTTTTGAGCATTAATGCATTATGGCTGTTCCCAACTTGTCTAAATATCTCATTTCTTTTCCTTTTCATATAATTAATGTTCATGTTTTGTCCCATTAATTAATTTATTGTTTCATCATGCAAATGTATAGACTCGACTAGGGCTTATCTCACCAATATTTTCAACTATTCTGTAACCACAAGTATTAAATTATACCGTATTGATCTTTTTCATTTATCACAAAGCAATCTAAAAGATGTTATTTTATTCATCTAATAGCCTTATAATTTACTCCTCCTGTCCCACTTCAATTATCATTTTTCCTTTTTTTACCATCTCATTTAATTATCCACTTATGTCACGCCCCAGCCTCCACGAGAGGAGCCAGTCCACTGAGGCGAGATTAGTGAAATAAAATTTGATTATTAAATAAATTAACAACATAGAATGTAGACCAATTTCAACAAAGCCTGGTATCAACTAGAATCAGATCAACGAGAAAGAATAACGTATAACAGACTAACTATGCATTCAGCGGGTCAAGAGAGTATTGTCAGATCAAAAGAGTATTGCTTTCAGATATAAACAAAAGCGTACACAATACTCCTGCCATAATTTACAACATGTACATAAAGACCGGTAACAGAGTGCGCAAAAGGATCATAACAGAGAACATATATGGAGATATATAATCTGGATTATATTACATTATTTACAAACAAATGTTTAGCTCAGCTCAGATGCCTCCATCTTCGCTCTACTCAACCTGCATGTTTAAAAATACACACAAGGCTGAGTACATTGTACCCAGTGGACACATTGCCGAATCATACATATATAAGACTGACATGCCAACTCACACAGCAACACATGAGGTTTTACTTTAAAATAGACTCATATGTTACAAATCATTTCCTCATAACTGCGCAGTTTAACTCAACCCATACATTCACTATCTGTTTAAAGGGTGTGATCAGGAAGCAGGTCTACTTCCATGACCACGGTGTCCAGCCTATATGGTAAGACATTTCTCTCACCAGGTCTGGCATCAAGTGCACTAATCTCGGCTCTTGTAGAGTCATCGAGATCCAATCGTTCCTATTACCTTAACATTCGAAATGTTTAAGGCTCTGGTCGTATTCCCCGGCTCAGATTTTTACACTCTCTGACCTCCTTTCCGGTTCAGAGGACAGATAGGAAATGCAGCAAAATATTTTAGGCATGCTCAATCATTTGAAAACAAAACACATTTTCATTTCATAAACAACTTAAAAACACATTTTAAATTGTAATAGGAAAACCCAACTTAAATTTGTAGCTGGTTAAGTGATAACTACTCATCGTTTCTTGTCCTTAATTCCCATCACCTTCAGTAATTACAAATTCATTAATCATAACTCTTCTCATCAAATCAAACCATAAATATATGTACTTTTCTATGTTCAAAAGTTATATATTGGTAAATTGTTATAATAATAATGATAATAGTAATAATTAACGGGCAATCAAATTAATAAATATAATGTAAATTAATCTTATTTTAATATAATGCCCAATGTAAATCGAAATATTAAATAATCATGGTTAATCTATGTCATAATAAGGTAACACCAAGAGAATTGGAACCCCTCATTAACGTTAACGCACTCAACCTCTAACTTTTAAACCATCACTTTAGTTTTGTAATTACCATGCAAATTAATTGATTTTAAAAGTTTCTAAACATAAAGTACTAGACTAAACTAAAGCTCTGCAGTTCTGAACCCATCACTTCTAAATATCGATAGTCAATTATAAACATTAGTTAATCTACACATTATTCTCGACTTTATATATTTATACTCAATTTAATTTGTTCCTAACATACCCATATTTTAATTTAAGTCTGCAATCTCTTGTGCTGCTAAATTAAACAAATTTATCAATTACACCAACAAAAGGGAATAATATGATCATAACCACCTATCCACCAATATAATACTAATCTCGTATGAAATACATAATACTAATTTTATTTAGATTAGTTATATTCCATATTTTAGATACGCAAGCAATTAAGGTCTTCAATTCTTTTAATTCCCTTAATTAATGGTGTATCTTCTGGATTTTACAGATTGAAAGCAAACAAGAATTAATATAAATGATATATTTCCTCGATAAAGAAATTGAGAAGAAAAATATAACCTCCTTGATTAATTTATTTTCCGTCTTCTCGGTCCCTTCTCTTTCTTTTCCTTTCGCCATTTTCCTTCGACTTTGGCAGCTGATAAATTCTTCTCTCACTTCTCTTTTAATTTTATTCTTTTCTCTATATTTCTTTTTCTTAGGTGTGTTGCATGTATAATTAGTGTGTACAATATTTTATATTATTATTTGTTTACCGAGGGGGTTGAATTGATGTTAAACAAATTCATGCATGTGCGACACTTGCCTTTTATATAATACCTCTCATTTTTATTTTATTTTTTCTTCATTATCGCTATTGTAATGATTATCCTAATTAAATGTTTAGATTGTGTCATTTTATATATATATATATATATATATATATATATATATATATATATATATAGTTGCGTTCATTTCTGAACTAAGTGTTGTGAATGAACAGTGAACATAAATCCTACCTTTGATTTATCTAATCCAGCGGCTCAATTAATGACACGTGTCAATTAAATATTATTTTTTTATTTCATTAAGGGTAGTATGGGTAATCTAGTGGAATTAAATTATGGACGGTTATTAAGTTTGGTAACTGCAATATTTACTCAAGATTTGATTTATATCATATCTTTTTTAGGTTCCTCTTTTAGTTTCCATTATTTATGCATAATTCTCTCCAAATCAAATCCCTACAGGTTTATTCAAAATTAAGAGCCCGTCTGCAATTCCTAGAATTTTTTTCCCAGCGAAAATTCTTTTCTCCACCATTAGCCACCACCGTGCAACCTGTTGTAGGAGGATTGCTGCATGCGCCACCTCTTTGGAGCCAACGACACAGGATCTTTCCCCCTCCCCCACGGTGGTGCTCACCGCATGCCATCGTTGCTTGGTATTTTCTAGGTTTTTTGAAGATATTTGTCTTCATTTTCATTAGATATTTCCGCCGATAGGAGATTTTCTCCACCCGTGCGCGGCCCAGCGCAGGCGACACCGCCGCCCTATATCTTGCCGTCCGAATATTTGCGGTCCAGTCTTAAAGTCCGATTCGCGATTTGGCCATTCCACTTGGACGATTTTCGTCCAAGATCCGCTGTTATGACTAGTTGTTTGCTGCCTTGTCTCGTCTGGCGATGTCGACTCATTCTTCGAATCCGGCTGACACTTGGTGGATCGCCTTCACGTCTAGATTTTATTTTTTTTCTGTCATATGCGATTATCATTTTTATTTTATGTGAGTGTCATTATTTATGAATAAATGTATCATTCTTCGAATCCGGCTGACACTTGGTAGATCGCCTTCACGTCTAGATTTTATTTTATTTTCTGTCATATGCGATTGTCATTTTTATTTTATGTGAGTGTCATTATTTATGAATAAATGTATCATTCTTCAAATCCGGCTGACACTTGGTGGATCGCCTTCACGTCTAGATTTTATTATTTTTGTGTCATATGCGATTGTCATTTTTATTTTATGTGAGTGTCATTATTTATGAATAAATGTATCATTCTTCGAATCCCTGTTTAACGAATAATTAAATTTGTTTATACATTTAATGATAATATATTACTGGAAGTTGAGAGAATAACCTTATAATGACACACAAAGTCATAAATAATGACACACAAAGCAATAAATAATGATAACGATTAACTTAAGATTATGGAATAAATCGTGGTGCATTTTCTCTTTCCAATTTATTTGATAATAATGGAAAAATCATTAATGACAACCAACAAACATGCTAAATATTCGATTAAATTTGTCTAGATCGTGGGTTGATCCTAATTGGTAACTGTCCCCATAAATTTTGACTTTTAGTTTTTAATTGTGCGGATTTTTTTTTTTCCGTTTATGCCCTTTAAATGACAAAAACTAGCCTATTTAATGATAGACGGAAAGATTTAATCTGGAACGTTGATTTACAAAATGGATGGTTAGATTTTGTTCTCTGTTCATTCACATATACCTGTTCAGCCTAGATCACTCCCCTATATATATATATATATATATATATA
>JAPKLW010002628.1:56397-74468 GCA_026898455.1 Plectranthus barbatus
GCATTAAAATGAAAGAAATAGTGAGATCAAGAGTTGTTGATATGGCCAATGCACTTTTGGAACAAAAATTAAAATTTATTTTTGTGGGTGCAGTTTGTGAAGGATTCCATGCATGTACATTAAATTCGACTATTTATAATTATATATAGTTGCAGTAATTTATAGCTAAACTTGCATATATTAAGCCTATACATTTGCATATATTCACGTATTATGATTTAAGCAAGATGTCTTAACTATGTAGTTACAATAATTAAGCCGGTAAACGTGCATTGATTAAGCTTGTAAACTTGCATTTATCAAGCCTGTAAACTTGCAGTATTTTTTTTATTTTATAGATGTGTGTAAAATTTTGGAGAATGTAAATATATGTAGTTGCAGCAATTAGCCCGTAAACTTACAGTGTTTAAGCTTTTAAACATGCATTGACTAATCGTGTAAATTTTCTTCATACAACTGATTGTTTCTTATCTCCATGTAAACTTGATATATTTTAAGATACTGCAATGAATTAATTAATATAATGCATATATTTCAGATTAATAATGCAACTTTCGACGAAGTATAAATATTGTTATTTTTGTGTTAATATTTTTAGAATAATGAAATATTGCAAGCTATATAATGCATTATTTCACATAAAATAATGCAACATTGTTGATCAGTTCGTTATGAGCAAAAGAATAATTATATACATCATATAAGTTGACTAGACAAAACAAAAAGATTAAGTCAACTTCTTAGAAGTATAAGGATAGGTCCCAACGTCCACCACGGCAGCCTGCTCTCGTCATGTACCTAAAAACATTTTAAAATATTTGGGTTGAGTGCAAAGGGCACTGAGTGGGTATTTCCCTTTTTGCTTTAAACAATAATGTTCAGTCATAAATATTTTGCATGCTAAAACATTTAACATATCATATGGCATCACAGACCCATATCATAACTTTGAAGAACATAATGGATTGAACTCAATGTGATCACATCATAACATATATTTGTGCTCGAAAGCAACATATTTGCACCGAATCTCCATATTTGCACCGAAGTGCCATATTTGGATATCTCTAGAGTTCATACAATCCATAGCATATTGAAAATATTTGAGAGCATGCTTGACATGGACATGAATTTCATAAAATAAACACAGTTTTAAAATGAAAGCCGCGTGTTGGTTTAAAAATCACCCACCTCTTAGCTTAAAGCAGAACCTTTACTTTCTATAAGATATTCTTAACCTTGTCATCTCGCAAAAGGCCCACATAAATGAATCTAAGTCTTAGAAATCTGCTGGACACAAAGCTCTTAGTAAAATATAAATAATAACTTAAGTAAGAAGCTCTCATAATCAGAATTCAATGAACAATAAGGATCGAAGTAGAAGGAATTTCAAGAATAGGAACATCGGAATTCAATGAACAGTAAGGATCGAAGTAGAAGGAATTTCAAGAATAGGAACATGAGTGGAATTAGAGATGATTATGAGATGGGACTAAAATCTTTACTTATTATAGTAAACAAAATAATTAAAACTCCATGAATGAAAATCTCAACAAAATAATGAACCATAAGCATCTCATATAATTAATATTAAATCATATTACATATTCAAGGAGGTATTATAACATTTTAATTAATTATTAGTAATACATTTGGAGAATCAAAATAAAAAATGTACCCTAATAAAAATACCACATAAATATCATATAACCCATTAAACTATATTAAAGATTAATAGAACTATTATATAAACTAAATGACTAAAATAACTCACACACCCATCACCAAACTCACGCACACAACACATGCAACACACGCACACCATCACTCTCACATTCTCAACAACACACACAATGTTGGCCCTGCGAGAGGTGCGCCGTACCGGGGCCTCCGAGTCAGAGGGGCACCATTTTTAAAAAATATGTATAATAATATTATATTAGTTATTAATTCATCTTAGTACAAATAAAAAAAACTTAGTTTCTAGCCTAACTAAAAAGATTTAAAAAAACTCTAATTTATATTTATCGTAACACGAATATTTAGTTTAATATAAAACAAAAAACTTAGATAAGATATTAAGATTTATTTGTTCAACTATATCCAATTAGCAATATCTATTCCTAATTAAAAACAAATATTTACGGTCATCTTCACATAATTAAACACAAAAATCTCATTCTTCTCAAAAAATGAAACGTACTCATATCAACTAAAAGAAACCTTTGTTGCTTTAATTCGTTGTTGCTTCACTCGTTTTGCGAATCAATAATTTATTTTTCTTACCGATGAAGGATTCTACAGCAAGGTGAAAGGTAATTCTTCATTTGAATTTTTTTTTGGATTCATATATAATGTTTATCTTTGATGGATTTTGTCAAATTTCATAATTGCATGATTTTAGATTTTGTGTGGGTAGTTTACTGGTTCAATGAATGATTTTAGATTTCCTTGCAAGTTATGTTGTTTGATTTTTTTTTAAATTTTAATTAGTTTATTTGATTTTATTAATTTTTCAATCATGGTTTCAATAACTAAACACCATGCAGTGTATATCTTTTACACAATGTAAAAAAAAATATGCTTTAAATATATTGACTTACTAATTGAATAGTTTAATATGTATGTTACTTATACAATTTTATTGACAACACCAGTTGTCGTAGCATAAGATGAGAGAATTATTTCGAATACAAAGATTTTTAGTACTCTTATTTATAGTTAAAAAAGAATTAGGAGCACCATTTATCGTATTCGCATAGGACCTCCAAAATCACAGGGCAGACCCTGCATAAGTCAAACCACACACTCACATTCTGCACTACACACACGCACAACAAACATATTTCACACACAGATAACTACACATACACTCACAACTGAACTCATACCTGACCAAAAACATACATGAAAAAGAAATCATAGTTATATGAACACAACTGCAATTATCCAGAGCAAACAAAATATCCACTCTAAAAACATAAATTTATGCTAAATATAATTAATAAAAATATGAAAAAAATAACAAATAATTATTACAATTTAATCAGCCCCATTCGTACATGATTTAAGATGCTTAGAATAAGAAAATTAAATATAAGCAGGTGGGATGTGAATTTGAATAGGATAGGGTTCAACTTCAACCCTCCATCAAAATCTGAGAATTAGAGGATTAAGAACTCAAAACTTTGAGAAAATAATTGGATAGAAAGAGGGGAAAAAATGAAAAGAGTTCGAATCATAAGAGGAGGCCGAACGGTAGAGACGCCGGAATCGGGAGAGAGGCGAGCGAGAGTAAGAGAGGAAGAATAAAAAGAGAGGAAGAGAATCGTACCTGTTTGTGGTAGAAGAATAATGAGGGAAAAGTAAATTGAGATAAGGTATTTAATTGGGTTGCTGGAAAAGAAAGGAAATATTAATATGATAATAATAATAATAATAATAATAATAAATTTATCTATTCACTTAATTGAGATACTACAAGGATAAATAATATTATGGTCAATCCAATCCCGAATTACGTAAATTAAAATTCTATAGATTTGAATCGTCCAATACAATATTTTAGTGGGTTCACTGATCTCGTTTTGATTAAAGGCGGGCCTAAAATCAAATTCGTAACTTGTCGAGCTAAAGGCCCAACACAAAAATAATATAAGCTCTATAAATAATTCAATAGCCCAATAAATAATTAATCTATGAAAAAGGCCCAAAAATAAGCCCATAGTTAAATATAAGTTTCGGGGTGTTACAAATCTACCCCCTTAAAAGAATTTTATCCCGAAATTCACGTACCAGTTATAAGAATATAAGGATAAAACTATACGATATCCTCTTCAGTTTCCCATGTAGCTTCATTCGCTTTGAGGTTTTTCCACTGAGCTTTTACTAGTGTTGTCTCCTTAATTCACAATATTTGAATCTTATGATCAAGTATAGCTATTGGAATTTCTTTATATGTAAGATCAAGGTTAACCTTTACATCAACTTCTTGCACTTTGTAACTTGGATCGAAGACATATATTTGAAGCATCGAAATGTGAAATTATCATGGATTCCTCCAAGCTTAGGTGGTAAAGAAATTCGGCAAACAACTTCGCATATTTGATCAAGAATCTTATATGAACTGATGAAACATGATCTTAACTTTCCTCTCTTTCCAAAATGGGTTATTCCTATTATAAGGGATATCTTAAGAAAAAATTTATCCCTTACTTCAAAATATAGATGTTTTGATGCTAGTCTGCGTAAGCCTTTTGCTTATCTTGATCTTCTTTGATTCTTGTTCTTTTTCTTTTCGCAGCTTCATCAGTAGCTTGCGTCATTTCTATTCCTAGTATCTTTCTTTCTCCCACTTCATTCGAATAGAGTCATGATCTATATTTTCGGCCATAGAAGGCTTCAGACGGGGCCGTTCCCATTGTTGCTTGATAGTTGTTTTGTATGCAAACTCCGCTATTGGTAAATAGTCTTCCCAACTCCCACCAAAAGGTTTTCTTTAAGTCTCGATACATCTTTGTGTTTCCTGGATGAGTTGTTTATGGTGAGTAATTGGCTTCTTTCATAATATCTTGCTTCAAACCATCGTTTTGCAGTACAGATAGCCTATTATCGAACGTAAGTGCTTGGTCATCTCTAATTCAAAATCGATTGTTGCTTTCTTCATTGATGTTTTGCCTTATCGCTTCCTGGGACTGATCTTGCATTTGAGCTTCGATAATACGAGTTCTTATGTCAGGTTTCACAACTAAAGTAAATATTAGAGCCTCCTTTCCATCAGGTGGCATAATCACCTCTAAGTTTAGTTTCTGAAGATCTCGAGTCTGATGCTCTTGATGAGTTAGAGCTGATAGCGTGTTTTGCAACACACTATTATGCAAGTGTACACATCACTACAGAGGGCAAGTAATAAATTATCGATCTCAAGGATTGCAGTTTCGAAATATAATCAAGCACTACAACACAGATATCTTACTACTATCTAGAAACTTTGATAAAAGGTTTGAGTTATTAAAACTAAGCAATCTTGAAATTAAGTAAGTAAAAGAGAAATAAAAGTTTGACTTGGAAAAATGTAGAGAAATCAGGATTCCAGGATTATCTGATAAATGATTATGCAAAACATTTACTTAATTCAATTCCAATTTAATTTCCAAACACATGAGTTAATCATAATTATGTTATCAGGCGATTCTCTCAAATTCTAAACCATAACATGGAAATAAAAATCCTAAAGACTCCTCTCGGATGCGCATTAAGAAATTTACTCTCGATAAAAACCTCAGATTTCTAAACCCTTCAATAATTCAAATTCATCTCGGATATTCATATTATCAAATCTAATTATCCTTAAACCTATTGATAAACCTAGACTTCTCAGTTCAAGAAATATCAATCACATTGCCATCAATGGCCAATATCAGGCAATTAATCAAAAACCCAGGATAATTAAAATGCAAATGGAAAAGAAAAATTAAATTAAATAAACATTTACATAAAATCATCTAGTTTCAAACCCTAGAATCCAAATGGATTTAGCCAGACATGCTAAATTCCATCAACAGAAAAGAAGAAAGATACAAAGACAATGAAAACATAAAACCAAAGAACTGTGGTCTTCAATCTCGAGTCTTCAATCTCCATTCTTCGAATTTTGCCTTGTTCTCTACTATTTCCCGGCTCTAAAACTCTAAAATTATGAAGAAGGATCGTTTTTCAACCTTGGGAGCCTCTATTTATATCTATCTTCCCCAAATCCAAAAAGATATGGGTTTCACATCAATTTTCGGCATTTTTAACCTGTTCGGCGAACCATAAAACATGAATGGTGACCGCCATTTTTGTGCGCGAGTCGCCGTTTCTGTGCTGTATGAAATAAGGGAGAAAAACAAAATCAGCGAACAAATGCAGAATTGGTGAACGCCATTTCTGCAATCCGGTCGTCGTTTCTGCGCCGAATGAAAAAGGTGGAAAATACGGAATCGGCGACCTAATTGCGAACTTGGCGACCGTCATTTCCGTATTTTGGGTCGTCGTTTCCATCACAAATGGAAAATATGATTTTTTCATCGGTCTTTTCTCACTTCTTCCTCTTCATGATGCAAACGAACATCGATTAGCTCTATGGTACTCGATCATATCCTGTAAACGGCTCAATTATGCGTGAAACCTGCGTAAACAACCCAAAACCAAACCAAACGTAATATTTTCTAAAAGAATATGAATAAGGCACAGAAATATCACTGAACGATCTAATTCAAGGTAAATAGTTAGCAGATTTACAACAGTAAATGCACAAAATGAGTGTTTATCAACCCCCTAAACTAAAACTATTGTTCGTCCTCGAACAATGAGGAAAACAGATGAAAGAAAATGATAAACACGAGGGGTGCATTTATTGATCAAAAATTCTTTCAGACACAAAGGGGATTGTGATTCCCGCACCAACAACCACAACAATCGCCAATTAAATGCAATAATTCACAGTTTCAATCTTGACCTCTAGAAATCTGCTTCTCACAAGATAGTGTATCACTCAAATTTTTGCTCATATTGCAAGAAAGATACTGTACAACTTCCCTACCATAGGCTTGCTCATTGTCTAAACTCTCCACTGACTTTGGGAATGCTAGAACAAAGATTAAAAAAAAAAGTCTTTATTTTAGGTTCTAATGAAGACACATTGGTGAAAGGTATGGAATATTTGGCTGAGTAACTGAATATATTCATCCTTATAACTTCATTCACAAAACTGACTCCTCATCACATACCACACTTATTTACTGACTTACTTAGATAATCTAATCACTCTTTTTTTATGTATATGTATAATACACTACGACTTAACTGAACATTATGCACCACATATGTATATTACAATAGGATTCAAGTGCAATACCATGCACACATTGTGCACTTGTTAGGATACTCATTGGTATCCCTTCTTCTCTCCTTTTTTTTATATATATATAAATATGACTATATTGCCCACCATAAGATTTTTGGACTATGTACTACTATAAAACTACTTATCTCACCACCTATCATCAACAGATACATATATAACTCCATCCACACCTCCTATCATCCGGTTTAGAAAGAAAAGGTATATAGGCTCAACGGGTTTAGCAATGGATTATGTAATGGGTTAGTGTTTGGGTTTCCACAATCGAAAGTTGTTTTTGCCTGTGAATTTTTCAATCCCATATCGTGTCGTGATGAGTTCATATTTTCACTCATATTTGGTTTGATTAATTAGTATTTTAGTTATATTTTAGTTCATTTACTTTGTTTTTGTTGCATGAGTCTATCTATAGTGGTTTGATGAGTTCATATTTTCACTTATATTTGGTTTGATTAATTAGTATTTTAGTTATATTTTAGTTCATTTACTTTGTTTTTGTTGCATGAGTCTATCTAAAGTGGTTTTATGCTTGGCATGGTAAGATTTTGCAGGTTTGAGGTCAAATTCATTGAAAACCCATACCGAAAGCAATTGATGTTTAAAGAAACAGTCACTAATTCTTCCACACATGGAATTCAAGCTAATGGAGCATGGAAATAGAAAGATCTTTCAATTCAATTTCCAATGCAACTGGAATCGGGTCAATCGGGGTTTGGGAGCAAAAATTATGGCCAAAATCGTGAGACTGCGCAGAATGGTCGAAATGGGCGAATTCTGGCGACAAGAATCCTCTGTGTCGATCGACAGGCAGGGTGACGATCGACATACGGAGCAATTTTGGAGGAAAGTGCGATTTTACAAGTTTTTGGGCATGATTTGGTGGGAATAAAAGATATACATCAACTTGGAAGCCTTGAAGACTCAAAAAGGAAGATTATGTAAATAGGATATTAAGATTAAGATTTGCATCAAATCTAGTCTTATTCCTTATATGATTTTGCCATGTAAAGCGTACACAAACTCTATACATACCCCTCTAGATTAGATTATTCATTGGACCTCCCTTTGGGGACTTAGTCCCACAATCTTTTCTTCTCCTTAATTTCTGTTGTATTTTAGTCTTTAGTTTTTATTTTAGTACTTTAATTTATGCACTTTAGAATTCCTCTTTTATTTTATTAATGCTATTTACTTTTCATTTAATTATGTCTCTTTATCTTATAATGTCTAGTTAATTTTCCTAGCAGATTCTAGGGTTTGTACAACTGTTTTGGATGCATGTTTGATTAATTAATTCATTGATGATTGTTTGTGATTCCTGTTTTATTTTTATTTTTTTCTAAATTAATTGAAGGACCAAGAGGTGAAGATTGATTTACATATCTAGCTATTGATAGAAAGATCGAGAGGTGAATATTGATAGTGGGATTAGGAATGCATGATGCGATCTGTACTGTCGGACCAAGAAGTACTATAGTGTAGGGATTTAATTCTGTTTATCTTATGAGATTGATTAATAGGTGTTCTTGAGAGCGATAGGAGATAGTTACTTATTATTAATCTAGTTATTAATCCACTAAGTACTTAATGATTCGGAAGTTTGAGTGCCGAAACAAAGCACGAACATCAATTCGGTAGTTATAGTACCGAATCAAAGGAAAGAAAATTAGATCATTTGTAATGTATTTTTCTCATTTATTTTTTTACTTAAATAAATATTAATATTTATTTTTATATTTTTTTTTTGATTCGGTAGTTAAACTACCGAATTGAAATTAATGTATTTTCGGATTTATTTTTTTACTTAAATAAATATTAATATTTATTTTTTTTAATTTTTTTTGATTCGGTAGTTAAACTACCGAATTGAAATTAATGCAATTTTATATTATAAATATTTAATTTAAATCAATATTATTTTTTTACATATTTTTTTTGATTCGGTAGTTAAACTACCGAATCAAAATTGATGTAATTTTTAAATTTTGAAATTCGAAAAAAATTCAAATTTTGAGTTTTCAATTGGCGGGAGTTGACTAGTCAATTCGGTACTTAAACTACCGAATCCATTGTATCTTTAATTATTGGTCTGCCAGTCCAGTACGCGGTATTTCACTTTATTCAGAGGTGCAGTTGACTAAAAGACATAAAGTAATTCGGTAGTTACAGTACCGAATTACTTTTATTTTGTCTTTTTCAATTATTATGGTCTGTTTTGTGCAGACTGTGCAACTGGCTATGGCAGGTAAAGTAATTCGGCAGTTACAGTACCGAATCAAATGGTTCTTACTTTTAAAACCTGAAGAGTTATCAACATACGCAAATAATTCATTCAACATCATCTCCTCCCCTTCCATTTTCCTTTCCTTTCTGAAATCACTGAAATATGAGTACGTATCACATCCATTTTTATTGCAGAGTCAGGATATGTCACAACCAGATTATTTGTGGCAAGTTAATGATCAGTTGCGTTTCTCACAACTTCAAGTGAAGGTGTATCAAATTACTGGTTGGAATCCTGTAGAGTGGGAGCTGGAGCTGAATTTGTTCATTCACAACGGTTACGACTGGAAAGTTAGCAACCTTTCTAATGAGAAAAGTATGCAAACCCTAAAAAAATACAAGAATTTTTGGCTAGCAGTACGTGTTGGGCGGCAAGCTCAGGCATCTGCAAGTGGCGCAGGAGGACATACTGCTGTGGAGTATGAAGGTGGCTGCAACGACGATGAAGAGGAAGATGAAGACGAAGACGAAAGTGCAGATTCGATTAGTGAAGATGCAACATACAGCCCAGATACGGACAGTGCCGAAGATGATGATAGTATTCAAATGGGCACACACGTCTACAGTGACATCGGTAATTATAACTCCAACATGACTGACCATTTTGATGATATGCCAGTTTTTTGGAACAGTGCCGATAACACCATAAGGGCTGGTTTATACTTCAAGTCAAAGAAGCAATTGCAGAATGTCATCACATCGTGGTCTGCTGCTCAGGGCATGGTTTACAGTACTAACAAAAGCTCAAAAACAAGGTGAAATTTAGTTTTTTTTTTTTTTTGAATTTTGAAAGTTTATGCTTAATCTATACATTATTTCATTGAAAGTTAGAAGTTTGTTTATGTTTAGTTTTAGAATTATTGGTTTGGTTGTTAAGTTCCTGATTCTGATTCTGATTCTGATTATGGCCTGAATCTGATTTTGTTTATGTTTAGTTTAAGAATTTTTGTATTTGGCTTCTGATTCTGATTTCAGAATTTCTGATATTTGGCTTCTGATTTTGATTGTTATGGCTTATTTGTAGTTCCACACTCCGACTGTGGCAGGTAACTATAATTTTTTTTTATAAAAAAAATTTATTATAATATTTATATTCACATTTAATATTTCGCTTATTATGATTGGTTTTAGGGCAAGTAAATCAAGATGCCGGACCTTCTCAATCTTCTCTTAAAGGTAGAGGCCTCCGTGAGAAGCGCGTTGCTCAAAAGAGAAGACGGGGGCCCAATGCAGATTTTACTAGTCCATAGTTTGTAATTTATTTGAATTGTAAACTGTTTAATTAAATAGTTACAAAATTAATATATTCGATGTAGTTTAATTTTTAAATTAATTTAATGGAAATTATTAATTAAATTAGTTGAATGATAAAAAATATTAAAATTAATGAAAAATATATTAATAAATTATTTATTTAATATTATATTTACATATTTTAATGAATTATATTAAAATAAGAATAAAAAATTGATAATATAATTTTTAATTTAAATGATTATATTAATTAAATAAATAAATATTATCATTAATATTATAAAATCAAATGAAATATTAAAAAATAAATAATGTCACAATTAATTCGGTACTTTAAGTACCGAATTGTTAGAAAATATGATTTATTAAGCACCGGATTGATATAAAACATCATTACAAGTAATTAATTTTTAATTATGATAAATAATTGTAATTAAAATCGAAAAATAAATTTGATTCGGTAGTTTGACTACTGAATCACTGTAAAATCACACTGATTCGGTAGTTTAACTACCGAAATGGTTATTTGCGTCCACAAAAAAAAGTCAACCTATTTTGGTGACCACATATCTAGGTTTATGGTTAAATAGGTATTTTTCTCCTGAATATAGAGCCATGGCAGCAATCGTTCATGAGCTGTAGTGGTTACAATTCATGCTTACAGATTTTGGGTGTTCTCATACTCTCCCTATTTCTCTTTGTTGCGACAACAAAGCTGCTATACATATCACTGAAAACCCGGTATTTCACGAGCAGACAAAACATATAAAAATCGACTATCATGTTGTCCGAAACACCTTCAAATTTGGTCTGATTCTTCCCTTTTATGTTCCTTCCGCTGCTCAGATTGCTGATGTTTTTACAAAGGCTGTCCCGGTGCATGTCTTCTCCCATTTGCTCTCCAAGCTGCGACTTTGGGAAGTGCAGCTTGAGGGGGTATTGAGGTTTATTCACGTGTGTAGAGACGCAGCAAAGACAATCCAGCCATGCAGAGTCAGCAAAGGAAATATTCTAGAAGATACACGTGCATGAGATTAGCTTCTAGGGTTTTCTATAGTTAGTTGGAAAGTTTGTTACGTAGAAGCTTCCACATCTTGTATATAACAGTCACATTGTATCTCAACTGTGAGTTGCTGAAATAATATTCGATATTCTCTTCATTTTCTTCGTTCAAATCTGTTATGAAACAGTTTTCATCCTAAGTTTTTCACAAATCATTCAATGTATATTAATTCCGATATGAAATTTGACTATTGTTTTTTATATAATTGTACAAATTATTTGTTAAATCCAATTAAATTAGGTCTTTGGTTTGGTCTTCTCCTATTCTTGTGTTTTACTTTTCTTATAACACAAATTCTTCATGACCATACACCTCGTGTTTTCCTCACATTCCAAGGCTGAAAGAATAGTAAGTATAATTATAATAATTTGATTTTTATATATGGAGTGTTAAGCACCAATTAACAAGTCTTATCACAGGATTACAAATTTTGTTGGCTAACAAATTGAGATTGCTCCTTTAAAATAAAAAATATTTGTTAAGATTATAATAAATTAATTATCATAAGGGTGATAGCCGAATTGGCTAACAAATGTATGTGAAATTAGTATTTAATATGAAGAGTTGGAAATCGAATTACATACATAGCAATAAAAAGTAATGAAAACTAATAATGCATACAGAGACGAGACGTGTACATATTTATTTAATGAAATCTCAATTTTAGAAGCCAATAATCGTGTCAATCCAGGGCCTGAATATCATTTAGGTAGCTTTCGCCGCAGCTCCCTAAACACATGAAGAAGTTGCAGGAGGGACAGTGAAATCCACGCTGCTCAACAAATGGACCCTCTCCGTAGAGCCTGGTGCGACAAACGTCGCAGCGCAGTTTTGTGGTTAGAAGTGAAAATGTGAGAGGGTGCGGGTGGACATCCGCCCCAACTGCATACCGGTGCCCAAACTTGATGTTTCGATAGGAACCAGAGGTAGCAGGAAAGCACCTGGGATGGAAGGAGGTGTCGCAGTCCCGACAGTGATACATCCACTCCTTGGGATTCATTTCTTCTTCACAGTGGTCGCAGCAGAAACGGTCGGGATGGTTGAGATTTGCATCATATGTGAGGGGCAGTGGGTGCTTCTCCAGTTTATGCTTCTTGGTTGGTGGTAGGAGAGCACACATATTGCACACCATGAATTCACAACTACCGCATTTGTATGACATCCTAAGAAGGAAAGTAGATCCACAACCATGGCAGAGCCCTATCAAGTATTTGTCGATTAAGTGAAGATAATGATTTGGATGAGCATGAGCCCGATGTTTGATGGTGGTGGGCATGGACGCACATTTGATATCTGCTTTGAAGTTGCATTTTGTGCAAGTGTAAAGTAGGCCGTTTGTCCATAACCAACAAATGTCACAATATCGCCTGAAGTCGAGTTTGGGACAAGGTTGAAGGACTAGCTTGTGATCAGCCTCGGCCTCGTGAAGAGGGTGAGAAGGGAGCTCCAGTGGTAAGAAGAAGCACGCCAAGTGGAGGAAGTATTTGCATTCGCTGCTGCTGCAACTCATCATGTATTTCTGCTTCTGAGCTATTATTGGCGTTGTGCAACCATCACATATTGTCCATCCTGCAGATTCATCTTCATCTTCATCGTCATCATTGATATGATCTGAAGGGACTAAACTCTTGATCAGCTCATGATGATGGTGATTAGGGGCCCAATACTTGTGGTGATCTTCAAGAACGTCCATCATTGCTTCTTCTCCAGATCCTCCTCTCTCTTTGACAACAAAACGTTTGATTAGATCTTCATATACGTCGGATACTGGAAACTGGATGGAACATTGAGCATTGGTCTCATTCGTATCCTCAATTCTTGCCACAACATAACATACAAGTTGTTATTTATTCAAATAATCAAACTAATTTATTAGGAAAACAAATAAATGTATTTATAATTATGGATGCGAATGCGATCTTACAAAGTAGTAGGGGGCATTGGCAACGGCGGTCCGGTGGCACACTTGATGTGGGCAACATATCCGCAAAGGTCACAATGATACACCCAACGGTTGAGCAGCAAATCTTTGCGGCATACATCACATTCATAGTTAAACTTGATATACTCGAGGGGGAGATAGAAAGCAAGAGAGAGAGGGTGGTGGTGGAGGTGGTGGAAATCAGCTGTGGCATGCAAGGTGGCGCATGTTGAAATATAAACTTGATTTGGGCCTTATTAGAAATTAAATATTTTATAAAGCTTAGGCCCAAAGAGTAGACCCATTAAGTAGAAATATCTAGAATATGATATTTATATAGAGATATTTATATAGAACTCTCTAGAGCTAGATATTATATATAGAGTTCTCTAGAAGATTATTAATAGCCATTAGATTAGAGTTGACATGAAATAATCCTAACGGTTGTAAACTAGTATAAATAGGGGTTGTATGTTAAGTTTGTAATCAATCAAAACAAAAAAAAAACATTCTCCAAATACAAAGTAGCCCTCCTTTCCTAAACTTCTCATATTCCCTCCCTACTTCCTAAATACTTCTCCACCATCAACCCATCTAATATCCAACAAAGTGGTATCAAGAGCCACAAGATCCTCTCAAGTAATGGCAAACAATGACGCCCCCTTCCAAGTTCCATTGCTCACAAAGAGCAACTATGATAATTGGAGTCTAAGGATGATGGCACTCCTTGGAGCACACGACGTGTGGGAGATAGTCGAGAATGGGCACGCCGAGCCAAAGAATGAAGATGGTCTATCTCAAACTCAAAAGGAGAGTTTGAGAGACTCAAGGAAGAAAGACAAGAAGGCTCTATGTCTAATCTATCAAGGATTAGATGAAGATACATTCGAGAAGATCGCAGAAGCAAAGTCGGCCAAAGAAGCATGGGAGAAGCTTTGAACCTCTTACAAGGGAGCCGATCAAGTAAAGAAGGTACGTCTACAAACTCTACGAGGAGAATTTGAAGCTTTGCAAATGAAAGAAGGAGAACTAGTCTCCGATTACTTCTCTAGAGTTTTGGTAGTCACAAATAACTTGAAAAGAAATGGGGAGAAGTTAGATGACGTAAGAATCATGGAGAAGATTCTAAGATCTTTAGATTCAAAGTTTGAGCACATTGTCACCGTAATAGAAGAAACAAAAGATCTGGAGTCCATGTCGATAGAGCAACTTCTTGGGTCACTACAAGCTTATGAAGAAAAGAAAAAGAAGAAAGAAGATATTGTAGAGCAAGTACTCAAGATGCGAGTTAGCTCAACTAAAGAGGAAGGCAGCCCAAGTCAACAAAGACGAGCCGGTGGACATGGACGTGGACGAGGTTGGAGACCAAATAGTGACAACAACCAAAGAGGAGAAAGCTCATCAAGAGGTCGTGGGAGAGGAAACACAAACTCAAGGTATGAGAAATCACGCGTCAAATGTTACAATTGCAATAAGTTTGGACATTACGCCTCCGAATGTAGAGCTCCTAAACATAGAGTTGAGGAGAAAGCGAATTATGTCGAAGAAAGAGGTGAGGATGACGAAACATTATTGTTGGCTTATAAAGGCAGTGAGAAAGGTGGGAGCCAACAATGGTACCTCGACAGCGGTGCAAGCAACCACATGTGTGGACATAGAAGCATGTTCACGGAGCTTGGCGAATCCGTGAATGGGAAGGTAGCCTTCGGGGATGAATCAAAGGTGGAAGTAAAAGGCAAAGGTAACATTCTAATTCATCTGAAGAATGGAGATCATCAATTTATTTCCAACGTTTACTATGTGCCTAGTATGAAGAGTAACATCTTGAGCCTAGGACAACTCTTAGAGAAAGGTTATGATATACGATTGAAGGATAATAACCTTTCTATAAGAGACTCTTCTAGCAACTTCATCGCCAAGGTCCCGATGTCAAAAAATAGAATGTTTGTCCTAAACATTCAAAATGAAGTTGCAAAATGTCTCAAGATGTGCTACAAGGAGGAGTCGTGGCTTTGGCATCTTCGATTCGGGCATCTAAACTTTGGAGGATTGGAGTTATTATCCAAGAAGAAGATGGTTCGAGGATTGCCTCATATCAACCACCCGAATCAAGTGTGTGAAGGATGCCTACTTGGCAAGCAATTCAAGACAAGCTTCCCGAAGGAGTCGAGCTCAAGAGCTAGAAGGCCGTTGGAACTCATACACACAGATGTGTGCGGACCTATCAAGCCAAGTTCACTTGGTAAGAGTAAATATTTCCTTCTCTTTATTGATGATTTTTCAAGAAAAACATGGGTATACTTTTTGAAGGAGAAATCGGAAGTGTTTGAAAACTTCAAAAAGTTTAAAGCCTATGTGGAGAAAGAAAGTGGTCTTATGATCAAGGCCATGAGATCTGATCGTGGAGGAGAATTTACCTCAAAAGAGTTCCTAAAGTATTGTGAAGACAACGGCATTCGAAGGCAGTTGACGGTACCAAGGACACCCCAACAAAATGGAGTAGCGGAGAGAAAGAATAGAACGATTCTTGAGATGGCGAGAAGCATGCTCAAAAGTAAGAATCTTCCAAAGGAGTTGTGGGCTGAAGCAGTATCATGCGCGGTTTATCTATCAAACCGATCCCCAACAAAAAGTCTATGGGGAAAGACACCACAAGAAGCTTGGAGTGGACGAAGGCCCGATGTTTCTCATCTAAGAGTGTTTGGAAGCATTGCTCATGCACATGTGCCGGATGAGAAGCGAAGCAAACTCGATGATAAAAGCGAGAAGTACATCTTCATAGGATATGATGTCAACTCCAAAGGCTACAAGCTCTACAATCCAAATACAAGAAAGACAACAATAAGCCGGAATGTTGTCTTTGAAGAAGAAGCAGAATGGGATTGGAGAACGAGCAGTGAAGGGTATAACTTCTTTCCGCAAATTGAAGAAGACAAAGTGGAGCAACAAGTAGAGGAGCCTACTACCCCACCGAGAACACCAACCGCAAGTACTTCTGAGGACGAAAGCTCAAGTGAAAGAGTTCCACGCTTCAGAAGTCTACAAGAGATTTACGAGGTAACTGAAAATCAAGATAATCTCACCCTATTTTGTCTATTTGCGGACTGTGAGCCTATGAACTTCCAAGAAGCTGTGAAAGAAAAGACTTGGAGAGATGCCATGGATGAAGAAATCAAGGCGATAAAGAAGAACGACACTTGGGAGTTAGCCTCACTTCCAAAAGGTCACAAGGCGATAGGTGTCAAGTGGGTGTACAAAGCTAAGAAGAATTCAAATGGAGAAGTTGAAAGATACAAGGCAAGACTGGTAGCAAAGGGCTATAGTCAAAGAGCTGGCATCGACTATGATGAGGTATTCGCTCCAGTTGCTCGATTAGAAACTGTTCGACTAATCATCTCTCTTGCAGCTCAAAACAAGTGGAGAATACATCAAATGGATGTCAAATCAGCCTTCTTAAATGGAATATTAAACGAAGAAGTCTATATTGAGCAACCACAAGGCTACGAAGTCAAGGGAGAAGAAGATAAAGTCCTAAGATTGAAGAAGACACTCTATGGATTGAAGCAAGCCCCGAGAGCTTGGAATGCTCGAATTGACAAGTACTTCCAAGAGAGGGGATTTATCAAGTGTCCTTATGAACACGCGCTCTACATCAAGAATCAAAATGGAGAAATATTGATCGTATGCCTGTATGTAGACGATCTAATCTTCACAGGTAGCAATCCAAGAATGTTTGAGGAGTTCAAGAAGGAAATGACGAAGGAGTTCGAGATGACAGATATTGGACTCATGTCCTACTACCTTGGCATTGAAGTGAAGCAAGATGATAAAGGAATACTTATTACTCAAGAAGGGTATGCCAAGGAGGTACTAAAGAAGTTCAAGATGGATGACTCGAACCCAGCTGCTACACCGATGGAAAGTGGAATCAAGTTGTCAAAGAATGAAGAAGGAGAAAGAGTGGATCCAACACTCTTCAAAAGCCTCATTGGAAGCTTGAGGTACTTAACATGCACGAGGCCTGGCATTCTATATGCAGTAGGAGTTGTTAGTCGATACATGGAGAATCCGACAACAACTCATCTGAAAGGTACGATAAATTTTGGGCTATACTACTCTGTTTCTGAAGATTACAATCTTGTTGGATATAGTGATAGCGATTGGAGTGGAGATATTGACGACCGCAAGAGCACAAGTGGTTTTGTGTTCTACATGGGAGACACCGCCTTCACTTGGATGTCAAAGAAGCAACCTATTGTCACTCTTTCGACATGCGAGGCGGAGTACGTAGCTGCTACCTCATGCGTGTGCCATGCAATCTGGCTCAGAAACTTACTAAAGGAGTTAAGTCTTCCACAAGAGGAGCCAACAAAGATTTGCGTTGACAACAAGTCTGCCATAGCTTTGGCCAAGAATCCAGTTTTTCATGATCGAAGCAAACATATAGACACACGCTATCATTTCATTCGGGAGTGCGTGATGAAGAAGGATGTTGAGTTGGAGTATGTGAAGACTCATGATCAAGTAGCTGACATCTTCACCAAACCACTCAAGAAAGATGTCTTTGTGAAGCTGAGGAGCCTAATTGGAATATCGGGAAATCAAGTTTAAGAGGGGGTGTTGAAATATAAACTTGATTTGGGCCT
>JAPKLW010002629.1:0-34692 GCA_026898455.1 Plectranthus barbatus
TTGAAGCACTGAAGGTAGGGTTTCTTTTTTATTTTTTGGGTGGGGGTGGGGAGTGGACGGGTGGTTTACGGGAGTGGGATAGTTGAAATGTGGAAATTATAATATTTTTTATTTTAGTTTTAAGATTATTTAGAAATAAAAATAAAAATAATAAAAAATAATAATATTATATTTTCGGTACGGTATGCAACGGTATACCGCAAATATTACAATATTTATACCGTTACCGTACCGAAAATTTTCGGTACGGTATGATACCGTACCGAAAATCACGGTATACCGAAAATTCGATAATTTCGGTATTTTTTCGATACGGTATGCACGGTATGCACGGTATTTTTTCCCATCCCTAAATAAATCTGGTGAGCCACGAAATTTCCTCATCCTTCTCTCTCTCTCAATCTCTCCTTCTATATCTCTCTCTATATACTCCCTCCGTCCCGAGTAAATTGTCCACATTTTTTTTTTCGTCTGTCCCATAATATTAGTCCACTTTCCTAAAATAGCAAAATCTTCACACTCATCAATAAAATATTCATCCCACTACCACCCACTACTACTCACATGCATTGGTTATCGTGTCCGGTCAAATGTGGACAATTTGACCGGGACGGAGGGAGTAATACAGATCGTCTCTCTCTATATATATATATAGCAGCACATTTTATAGTTAGAGAGACAAAAAGAAACAGAAGCTGACGAGATCAACAAACTGTCTGATTCTGGGATGTTTTCCGACAAGAAAATGCCGCCTCACAACAACTGCCTTGTCCGTGGAGCCATCAAGCGCCGGATCTTCTCCGATCTCTTTCGCATGCTGACGGCAGCTTTCCGAGCCGCCGTCAGCTTCTTCGCATCGCATTGATGGATCGTCACCATGAAAATGTCTCCGTTTCCGCTCCCTTCATGAATCCTCACGTTGTTTTGTATATATATATATATGTGGGTGTGGGTGTGTGTGTGTGTTTGGTGTCTAAATTATGTCGCCGGTGTTTGCCTGTGGCTGTGATCGGAGACGAGCTAGCTTGAGCTTATCGAGTGATGAGTCCGATGTTTACTGTTTTCGTAGAGAAGTCATGAGTCTTGTTGTGTGTTTACTCTATCTGAATTAATCCAACTTTAATCTCTCTCTTTGCAATAAGTTTTAGATATTTTCCGTTCAACCGAGCGCCGGCCGGAGTTGATGAATGCACGAACTAGGCTTTTTTTTTTTTTTTTGTGGCAGTAGTTACTAGTAAGTAACGGTGAGCCGCTTAATTTGAAAATGAAAAGAGAGAGAGAGAGAGAGGTCGCATGGAATGGATCGATGAAGTGTTGGAGGAGGGAATGAGACCCTTTCTCTCTCTTGAAAACATTACCGAACAACTGAAATCAACCAAAAGCATGTATGATTCCGCCGCCTTTTCAGACAAACCGCCGTGTTAAGATTCCTGTCTGCGGGATCTTCTCCGGTCCTCTTTTGAAAAATTCACATACTCAAATATTTTTACAAAAATTCAAATATAAAACTTTTTCTCATAAACAAAATGCTTTCACCAATAAAATCTAACTACTTACGAAATAAACCATTTTGTGAATGGATGTATCCATGTTCTAAACAAGCTATTTGAACGGCCAAGATGGACACAGTGTTTGCTGACTAGTTGAAAATAAATTTATCTATATACGATAGAAATACTATAAATTAATACTCAATTATTTAATAAACTCTTTAAGATACTATGTTTTGCCAATCCGGAATCGGGGTAAGGTGCTAAATTAATAATTCACTAAAATTATAAGATAATACATTTTTGACAATTTATGTATGTCCCATATAAAATATAAATTAATAATTTCATATTACTTACATATTACATGGAAAAATGACTCAATTGCAGTTTTTTTCCGTTGAAATCAATTTTAACTTGAATTTCATCTCTAATTTTCCTTATCATTACAAGAACTTCTGATGTTGTTTTCTCATAACTGAGCCTTAGAGTATTCAATGGATTATCCTTTGTGTTGCATAATGCTCTTCGGATTTCATCGATCATTGTTGTTTTCTTCACACTCTTAACATGAGAAGCTATGTGTGTATGATTTGTTTATGGTAATATATTTTGATATGATATTTATATAAAACATATTTTTTAATGTTCATAAAGTGAGATATTGAACACAAGAATACAATAATGTGGGAGATCTTTCAAATTAAGCCCTTCATTTGATGTATATCTATTTAGTTTTGAGTAATTTCTTATTCAGGTATGATTTTTTCATTATGTGCTTATTAATTAATAGTTTAAAATTAATACTATTCATTTCATAATTAGGTTAATTTATTACATTACAAGGTTCTAACAAAAATAAAAAAAATAAATATTTTCTTCGAGAACAGAAACAAGAAAAATTAAGAAGCCGCAATTCGGCAAAGAATGTCAACAAAACTGCCATTTCCTACGTACATTTTCACACAGCCAAATTTCATGATCTCCTTTTGAAGCCGTCACCTCTGACACGACTCTCCTCAGTGGCGGATCCAGAAAATCTCGGTGAGGGGGTTGAAATTCTTTTTTGCCTTTACTTAACTTCAACTCCTTCGTATCATATTTTTTATTTCTTATTTTCATCCATTTTTTTTTCTTTACGAGGGAGCGCTCCAAAAAATATCGAATCATGATACTATAAAAATGAAAAAAAAAATATCGGGCTAGGGGGTGGAGCCCCCCTAACTCCTATGTAGATCCGCCTCTGACTCTCCTTCCCCTATAGAGAGAAAAAGAAGCAGATCAAGCTGATGAAAATGGATATCATGAGATGATTAAACTGTCTGATTCCGACAAGAAAATGACACCATTAACGACGAGCCGGTTCAGGCAACGGTTCATCGAGCTATCGACAAATTACAAATTTGAAAGTGGAAGTATGAGAGGGCCGGGACTCGGGAGAGAGAAAGCTAGCCATGGGAATCCATAATAGAATGTTTTGTATTTATTTTATATGTACAACTAAAATCAATATTAATTTTTGTACAATTTCGATTAGTTATAAAAATTTTGCCCAATCTCGCTCATATGATATAAATTAAATTATTTTGAGCTTTTTTTTATAAAAATCAACTAAATAAGTTTTTTTATAAGTTTTTTATAAAAATTATAAGTTTTTTATTTTGAGTTTTTGGAGCTTCAATTTTGCCCAAGCTTGCTCATATGATATTACTCCTTCCGTCCCGTCAAATAAGGCACGTATTCCTTTTTGGTCCGTCCCATTTATTCGACACATTTTCAAAAATGGGAAAAAAAAATTAATAAATTCTAATTAAAACTAACTACACCAATGTTATCAAAATCGCGATCCGGGATCGTAAAATTGTGCGATTTTACGATCCCGACATGGGAAATCGATCCTGAATCGTATAAAATCGTTTTTTGTAGTAGAATCGTATCAGAATCGGTAGAATCGTATAGGATCGCGTAGAATCGTAAGATTCCAAGAGATTCCACTCAATTTCACTTTTTTTTTAGTATTGGGCTGCAATATACTTTTTTTGTGTGATTTAATTTAGTATTACAAAGTTTGTTAGTTATTTTGTTATTTATTTTGTTTTAGGTGGTGAAGGATCTCGGTCTCGTGTTAGGAGAAGACCAAAATATCGACCGATTGATGAAATTGAAGATGGACTTCTAAGTGACGATGCAAATGTTGGAGTTTTTGATCGAAATGAAAATCGAGATCAAGGTCTTGATGATGATGATACCATATCTGAAGATAATGGTGATCATAGTTGAATGCATGTTCAACATTGGCGTTCCATTTTTTTGATCATGTGATATATTTAAGTCTAACATGATGTTTAATTTTGTATTTCTACAACTATTTATTATATTGCAAACTAGACTTGATATTTGAATGATTTTGTCAATTGAAATTGCATAGTTTATTTTATACTCGAGTAATAGTAACTTTTTTACCGACAGTTATGCATTTGTCTAGAATGTTGTTTTATGGATGAGAAATACAATTATTAAGAACTAAATATGTGTAAATCTAAACTAGAATACATTTTAAGATTATTTGGGTATGTTTAGATTGCTTTTTCGTAGAATCTTACGATTTTACGATCTGATTCTACCGATCCAATTCCATCCTCCCAAAACGATCCTACATAGAATCCCGATTTTGTAAACATTGAACTACACCCTAATTTACCTCCACTAAAACCTTAAATTTCAACCCTACCCCTCATAATCCTAAATCCCCACCCCCAACATTATTGTTTTTCAATCGCCGCACCAGACTTCTCGATCCTCGGTCTCTACTTGAAATTATTGCAGCGATAGATCTACTCAAGAACACTCAAGTAGCGGCGATTTGGGGGCCACATTGATTGATTCAAGCCGACTTCGTGATCGAGATCGGCGACAAAGTGAAAGTCCCCATAATATCTCCAGCCTCGAGCCCTTCTCTATCATCCCAGCATGGAGTTTCGCTTCTCAGGCCAAGCCCATCGCGGAATTAGTGAAGAATTTCGGTTGGAGGGAGGTGGTGATAGTCTACGAAGACAACAATTACGGGAGCGGATTAGTCCCCTTCCTCACCCAGGATCTGCTTGCCCTCGTCGCAACAATGACGTGATTCTTGAAAACCTGCACAAGTTGAAGGGAATGCAGGCAAGGGTTTCATCGTTCACATGCTTCCATCTCTCGCATCGCGTTTTTTCAGATTGGCGAAGGAAATTAGGATGATGGAGGAGGGGTATGTCTGGATATAATTGCACATGTATTGACTAGTTTGATGGATTATGTGGATTCGGAGACTGTGGAGGCGATGCAGGGTGGTGGGGGGGGGGGGTTGAAGGCTTATTATCCGAGGTCTGATGATGTAAGAAGCTTCACTCGGAAATGGAGAAAGTGGTTCTGAGAGGGTTTTGAATATTTGCCATGAAAATATTATTCATTGATCAAACGTATAAATAGAGTGCAGAAAGATACGAAAAAATCTAAAATATACAAAAGATATTATGAAACCCTAATTCTGAAACACTAACAATATGCATGTATATCTATGCATATCTATAATCTAATAGGTTCCATGGCAAGAATTCAGACATGGATAGGACACAACTCAATGTTTTTGGATTAGTGTAATTTTTAACAATATTTTATGCATTAATATATCTTTAATCTTTTTTTTCAATGTTCATCTTGGTTATTGTGCCAATTCCCTCCGTGCCTAATATGACGGGACGGAGGGAGTATACCGAAAGAATCTAACTCATAAAAAAATACATAAATATCTCGATTCATTGTTAGTATTCAAAATGATGTCATAGATACATAGAAAAATAACATAATCCTTTTTTTTAGAAAATAAAATAACGCGGGTTTCAAAATTCACTTTTTTAAAAAAAATTAGACAGGAAATGAACGGATCCATTCACTAAAAGTTAAAGTTTAATATAAAAAAAATAGTTAATATTGAAATTTGAAATATATTCAAAAATACTATTGGGCGCAATAATAATTATATATCCCCCCGTTGCCTATTCTATTCAATTATATATGCTAATATGCATTCCTCCAAATCCATCCCTTTTAGGATCGAATCAAATCTTCTATTTCATAACAATGTTTCATTGTTTCAATCAATAATTTTAATTGATGTTTTTATGAAAATAAGAATTATGCATACAATATAATATACTTTAATTGATTTTAAGAATAAAATAAAAAAATTTTGAGAACATAAATTATGGTTATGAATTTATCATTTAATAATCAATTTTTTGTTAAAAACTCAAAGATAATTGATAAACTTATGATAAACCCTACGCTTGAATTTAAAAAATCAATCTAAACTACAATAAATTAAAATTATAAAAAAAATATTAAATAAAAACTAATAATTTTAATAGTAGAATTAATAGAAAGTGAGACATGAAAGATGTAACCGAGAATTTCATAGATTTTTTATTTTTGAAAATACGTGATGTAATATCTCATATTTTAGATCCACAATTATAATTTTAAAAAGATTATTATATACTTAAAAATATATTAATATTAGAGCAAAATCATGAAATAGCCATTTTGGCTATAACACATATTCATTTTAGCCAATATTATGTACATCTCACGAATTTAGCCAAAAGTACGTTTTTCAGATTGGTGTCATAACTTTTCAGGTTTTTGGAATTTGAGATTTGACAAAAGAATTAAAAAAAAAGAGAAATACATATATATGTCGAGGCACCGATTGCGATCGTGCCTTTTTTCTGAAAATAATTTATGAAATAAATTCGAGTAAATTTTTTAAAAATTAAAACTGCCGATAGGGACCGATAGCGACCCCGATAGCGACCCGATTGCGACTCGCTGACAGCGAGTCAAACCGAGTTAGTGGCCGACACGGTAGCTACCACGATAGCGACCGGTAGCTACCGATAGCGACTCGGTCAAAAATATTTAAATAAATATTAAATGTATTCAAAACCCTAAAATTGGTCCCCCCTTCATTATCGACGAAATTTTTCCCCTTCCCCCTCTTTCACAATCGCTGTCGAGAGCGATCCATTCGGCACCCCCACCGCCACCGCCTCCGCCGCCGCCTCCGCCGTTGAGCCGTAGTTGTATGCCGTGGCTGAGGTTAATTCCTAACTTATGCCCTAAGTTATTTCATGAAATTTGTGTGTTAATCTTGTAGCATATTTTAGCAAAATTTGTAGTGATAAATCATGAATTATTTAATTTCGTTGAATAATTCGTTTAATTATTTAATTTCGTTGAATAAATTCGTGTGTTAATATTGTAGCAAGATTGTGATAAAGTGAAGCCGAATTGTGATAAATTGTAGCCGAATTGTTGAATAATTTTTTTGTTAATTTCGTGTGAATGATTTTGCTCATTATTTAATCTATGAATTTTAATTTATTTTAACTTTATTAGGGTAATTGTTGAATTATTATATATGTGGTTTAGTAGGTAGATGTAACCGTGCATTTCACACTTGAAATGTATATTTTATTTATTCGTTTATTTTAATTATATGTGTAGATTTAATTTTTTATTTGAAGAAATTGTTTTGTTTTTTTATTTAATGGTTATTTGGAATTTTTTGTAGTTTTTAGGATTAATTTCTAATTATTTAATTGTTATGGTATTATATGTGCAGATTGAATGGATTAGACGTGAGTTACATGGTGCTTCTAGTAAAATAAACTTATACACTAAAGTTTCGGTATTAGATCGCATAGATGTAACATTACGGTCTGTAGGAGGGGAGCAGTTGGTAGAACAGTTTAAGAATGGACCTTTTGGGAACTTATTAAATTGGAAAAAGCAGGGTCCAAGTGCATCTCAAGCACTTTTAGAATTATTAAGTTACCAAATTAGATCTCCTAACCCATCTGAATTATGGTTTTTAATTGGTGGTCAGCCTATTAGATTTTCAGTGACGGAGTTTGCCCTAGTGACTGGTTTTATGTTTGGATCTAGTAGTTTTGATGTTGCTGGACATTATGACCCATCTAGTACTACAGTGTATGTACAGTTTTGTGGTTCTAGGTCTATCACTGCGAGGGATTTGTTAGGCATATTCAAGGATAAGAGAGTAGATACAAATAGACATGACTTGTACTTGAAGGTGGCTAATCTACTAGCATTATGGTACTTCGTACTTGGGTTTGCGGAGATGCGCAAGATTGAGCCCTGGATGTATGAATTAGTTGATAGGTGGGATATTTGGTGTGGATTTCCATGGGGTGCATACGCGTATCAGTCTTTACTTCATTATATCGCGTACGTTCCCACCACAGTTGCTGAACTTGGTCAGAGCTTTCATCTCGGTGGACCAATATGGGCTTTGCAGGTAAATTATTATAACTTTTATTGCTTCATTGTTGCGAGATAATTTTAATTAACTAGGACATTTAATTGTGTAGGTGTGGTCTTACGAGACCATTCCGAAGCTGGCAGCTGAATGTTGTACAGTCAATACGCCGATTCGTTTTCCAAGATTTTTGAATTGGAAGTTTAGCAGGCTAGAGGTTAAGAATTGGAGTACTTTTTTTGCTGATCCGAATGTAAGTAATTTCGATAAATATTTTTAGAGTTTTAAATATATTTACTTACAATTGCGTTTCTTATTGCAGCTGGCATCCTTGACTTCTTTATATGCTACTGCTGACGAGTCGCGCACTGCATATTATATGTCTAGTCAGCAAGAGAATCCCATTGGCGTTGCATTTCACATGCCTGAGAATCCAGTACGCCCAAACAGAAGACGAGATGATGGTCTCCCTGTTCTTTTTCGTCGAGCACCCCATGCAGGAGGTAGTGGAGATGGTGATGAGGGGCGACATGATGATCAGGGGCGCCATGGTGATGACGGGCGCCATGGTGATGACGGGCGCCATGGTGATGAGGGGCGACATGACGATGAGGGGCCAAATGTGGGTGGAGGGCCTCATGAGGGAGGACATGAGGAGCCACATGACTCGAGAGGATCTCGTAGACGCAGTCGTTCGACCCGACATTCTTCTTCATCGAGTGGGTCCTCTGGTGATTCTAGGAGATTTCGTGGATCACGGAGATTGTTTGCGATGATCCGAGATGCTGTTACTGCTGCGGTGAATATAAACATGCGGCTCCGAATTAAGAGCAATCAATCGTTGAAGGTCTAGATCCGTCACCAACAACGATTTTATAGATCTGCCTCTACGGGATTTGGCAGTGTAATAAATATTATACTCACCGAGTATGGCTTCCGCATCAAAAATAAGTTGAATGTTGCTTCTTAATGCGGCTATGGAAATGTTGGCGACTGGTATATAAACCAGTCGTTCTTGTCCGCCAATGTAGTTGCACGACTCATCCCATTGCCCATTGTAGTGAAGAATTACGCTGCACCAATTCTCCATTTTGAGAAACAAAATAATTGAACTGTGAAGAATGAAGAGAGAGAGAGATGAAAATGTGTATGTCACCACCGAACTTCACTTCAATTATATAAGTTGTAAAGAGTGTCGGCAAATACACATAAATAATTGAAATTCATAAAATAAAAAAATTATGTTGATTTTAATTTTCAACAATTTCAGTGTACGATTCATTACCCTTCACATAATATTTCCAACAATTTCAGTGGACTCATCAAATCAATATGCTTGAAGACATTATTGCATTTGTATGCAACGACAAAATAATTAAATTTTTTGTCCAAAATTTGATAAAAATTGTAGATATAAAGTTTTAATTCGTGAATTTCAGCTGGACCTTGAGATTTTAACTTGATCAAAATTCACGAATTTATATATTTTAACTTGAGATTAAAATAAAGATTTAAAACATCTCAAAAAAAAAATTAAAACGACCGAGTCGCTACCGATCCCACTCGGTAGCTATCGGTTCACACTCGGTGGGGACCACCGAAATAAAAATGAAAAAAATAGTGCAACCGAGTCGGCACCGATTCCACTCGGGTAGCTACCGATCCAACTCGGTAGCTACCGAGCCAACTCGGGTCGCTATCGGTCCTTATCGCCGTAAACAACCTAAAAAAAAAAAAAAAAAAAGAGTGCGACCGAGTCGCCATCGTTCTGACTCGGTCGCACTCAGTGGGACCCGGTCTCTATCAACACAATAATTTTCTGAAAATTATTAACCGAGTGCAAAAAAATTCATTTATGCAAATATAACTATAAATTTAGTTAAAAACTGGTTTTAACTAATTGATTAGACTTAAGTGTCAAAATTTTTGCAATCAAATGATTGGGAAACTAATTCCAATGCTAAATTAAGTACTTTTGGCTAAAATTGAAATGAATACATAAAAGTGGCTAAATTTGAAATGTGTTTTATCAAATTGGCTATTTCACATCATTAAGACTTAATATTAAACTCTATTCATATGATAAAAATAAATACAGATTTTAATATAATTCTAATCAATAATGATTTATAAAAATGTAAATTCGGCTACTAAATTGCTCACGTCATGCATGCTTACGTAGGCAATTGACGCCATCATCATTATGTCATGTCCGCCGTCTCTCTCTCAATTATAAATACATACAGTCATACACATCGTATCTCTCTCTATAGCAGCATATTTTATAGTTAAGAGACAAAAAAGAAACAGAATAAATCTGACGAAAATGGATGAGATCGACAAAGTGTCTGATTCTGGGAATTTCTACGACAAGAAAATGCCCTGTCGCAACAACTGCACCGCCGCAGTCCGTGGAGAGAAAGCCTATTATTTTAATATAAGTAAAAGTAATTTTAATTTTAAATTTCACTTTATCTATGTACGAAGATTAGTCGTGAATTTAAATATTTAGAATCATGAATTCAAGATTTCACACAGATATATGTATTTGTAAGTTTAAATAAATGCATTTAGAACTATACAATAGACATTCAGATCGAAACTAAAATATCCAACCGGCTCAAACCGTCAACCCAAATTTTTTGGAAAACTCAATCCAAACTGAACTTCCGGTTTTAGTTTAAACAGAATCTATTTTATTTTTTATTTTTTTTAGTCAAATTACAACTTTAATATATTAAAACTAATCTGCAGTCATAATTCATAAACTAAATTTGAAGATGAAAGTTGTAATATAGTTTTTATTTTGTTTGAATGTCGTATGAATTAATAATTAAAAATATGAAAAATGAGAAAATAAAAGAATATATTTATAATATATATTATAATTAGGTTTTGGGCAGTTCTAGTTGAACCAAACTCAAATCCATACAAATCAACCCGAACCGAACTTAGGTTTCGTTTGAGAAATTTTTTTTAAACCATACTTAAATTCAAATCGACCGGAACCCACCCAAAATTCTTCGATTTGGTTCGGTTGAGGATTTACGGTTCGGTTTTGCTCACTCCTAAAATACATTTATTATTTTTAAAAAATATATTTGGATTCACTGGAAAATATAATTGATATTGTGAGAGATACTTGTGCTAATTAGATTTTCCAGCAGGTTTATTTTGTTTGATTAAAAATAAACAAGCGTGGGTTTGACATAGATAACAAAAATTAATCGCCGTGCTTATGGTAAATTTTTTAGTCTTTTTTTATTCGGGTTTTTACGGAACTATATTAATTTACAGCTTAAACTTTCGATTTCCGTAAATTTTAACATATTTATTTTCCTTGCAATGTTCAGTTTGGAATTATTCATCATTCATATAAATATATTATACTCATTTAAAAATGAGGCAAAATCTATAGTACATTACTTGATTTTCCAAAAAAAAAATTTAAACATTTAAAACTTATTAAAATAATATCATAATAGTTAAAAACTCCTATATAAAAAACGGTTATGATTGAGAATATGGATAGAATTGATCACTTAGCCTATTTCTATCCATATTCTCAATCATACCATTTTTTATATCGGATTTTTTAAATTAGTATGATAAAATAAGTTTTTAATCGGGAATTAAAATATAAGTTCTTTTATGAAGAGTTCAGTATAAACTTTGATATCTTTATCAACACATGATAAATTTTTTTGAAATCTTGTATTAAATCAATTGTCTCGATGAGTTTTGCAACTATGTTGCACACATTTCAGCATCAAAATGCGGTTTGATCGGAAATCAAAAAATGGTCCTTAAATGAAAAATTTTGTATAAACCTCGATATCTTCAACAATACACGATGAAACCAGAGGCGGATCTAGAAATTCAGATTTGGGGGTACAATGTATAAATACGAAAAATTGGGGATACATAATGTAAAATAAACATAAATAATATGCAAATATATATATAAATATAAGTAAAAATATATACTTAGTAAATGAAAAAAAAATATTTTTGGGGGTACAGTTGTACCCCCATTATTGTTAATACAAACTCTCATAAATCTTATCAAATCTACATGTATGTTGCACACAATTAATAAATGTTCAATCCGGCAGCCTATTTACTGGGGTATTTTATAAATGTTCAATTGCAGCCTATTTAATATTTTAATAAATATTTTTATTTAATACTCCCTCCGTCTTATTTTAATAGTCTCATTTCCCATTTTCGTACGTCTCACTTTAATAGTCTCATTTTTAAAAATGGTAACTTTTTCACACTCAACAATAAAATATTAATTCCACTCAACTCATTCTACACTCACTTGTCTTGATTATTGTGCCAAAAGCAAATGAGACTATTAACGTGGGACGAAGGGTATATATTTTTCTAATATAATTCGAATAGGCTAGTCAGTTTAACAAATACACTGACTCACCCTAAGGTGGTTGTTGAGTAGCCTAAAAAAGTTTCTATCCCTATACGAGAACAACATATTCAAAATCAGAAATCGGGCTGATACGTGCAAAACTTGCCAGCTGGGTCGGGTCGTAATTATTTATTATTATTTAATATATTTTTTAATTATTAGTTATTTATATTTTTATATAATGTATTTTATTTATATATTATATTTCTAAAATCTAAATTTCTAGATCTGAGCTGTGATCACGATAGGAAATTCTTTTTGAGTGAATTCTTATTCGAATACAGCTGGGCTGCTTTGGGGCATTTGTCTATAATGGGCTTCATAGCTTTTCTTAGTTTTGTTTGTCTTCTTTTGGACCAACCCACCACCCGACTCCCTGAGGAATTTCCACGAAATTCTTGTGTTTATTTACTCTTCGATATTTTCATGTTCTGCTATAAATATGCTGCTCTCGTCTCATCTCCACCAACAACTAATAAATAAATCTCTCTCTCCCCTCTCTCTAGTAAACAAGTACCGAATAACAGAAATCAACCAGCAGCATGCACGATTCCAGTGCCTTTTCAGACAAACCGCCGCCGTCGACGTCTCACAACTGCCCTGCCGCATTCAAGACTCCCGTCCGCGGCGCCATCCAGCTTCGGATCTTCTCCGATCTCTTTCGCATGCTGACGGCGGCTTTAAAAGCCGCCGTCAGCTTCTTCGCATCGCATTGACGGATCAACATGAACCCCCCCCCCCCCTTCCCCAGTCCTGAACCGTAAAGCTGTTTTTTTTGTGTGTGTGTGTGTGTGTGTTTTGATTATCGAGCGATGAGTCGATGTTTCTTGTTTTCGTAGAGAAGTTGTGAGTCTGTCGTCGTTGTGTGTTTACTCTTTCTAAATAAAGCTTTCTTTCTATTTAATTATTTGCAATAAGAATTGGAGGGATGAGACACGGTTGAGTTAGTAATGGTTTGAATTTATTTTATATATACTACAAGCTAAAATCAATATTAATTGGGTGAAGGGGTCAACCTAGGATATTTCATGAGGTACATACATATATACGGTATACATGAGGAATATCATATTTGGAAATACATCAGTTACACAAATAATAGAATGGACAGGAATTTTTGCCATTTTTGTTTTGGATTAGTTATACCTCACACTACAAGAAAACATAAAATTCGCCACGAAATATCGATTACAAGTTTTTTTATTTGGAGCTCCATCGATTTCATATTTTACATACACTCATATGATAACATGTGTTGAAGAATTATTGAACTTATTATTTTTTCAATAATAATAATAATAAATATATGGGATCAATTTGAGCAGAAATTGGATTAAAACTCACTGTGCATGGCACATGACTAGCTGGAGGGTTGTGATTGGGTGATGATGGCTGATCAAACGACGGCGTTTTGGTGGTGGAGTGGGATGAGAACTTGATGATCATCTTCTATTAGCCCTGGCCTGTTAAGTTACATATATATTCGTGGCTTTAATTATATTTGAGTAAGTTAAATTCATACGCCTCAGATATAGAGTCGTGTTATATTTCATAAGGATGATGCAGATATAGGAAATGTAATTTTTATTATCTGGTAAAACTGGAAAAACAACAAGAAACGCAGCCTTATATACGCTGCATGTACGGTCAAGAAACTCAGCAACCCTATGCGTGCCTGCATGCACGTGAGAGCTAAAACGCAAACAATAATAATAAAAGCGTTTACACGCTTATTTAAAAGCTTTAAATGAAAAGAAAAGAAAACTTCAGCTCACCAAATCCAGCTTATGCACCATGCATTCACGTAGCTGCCCTCTCCTCTTCATTCTTCTTGATTTCTCTACGCCAACAGCCCCCCTCAAGATGGAGCCTGTGTATGTCCACAGCTCCAATCTTGGACAACAAAGAACGGAAGCGAGGCCCGGCAAGTAGTTTGGTAAAAAGGTCCGCAAGCTGTCGTTCACTGCTAATATGATGTGGTATCAGAAAACCACCTTGATAAAGATCACGTACAAAATGACAATCCAACTCGATGTGTTTCGTCCTCTCGTGAAACACGTGATTTTTGGTAATCTGTATTGCTGCAGAATTGTCACAATGCACCGGCACCGGTAGAGAACTTACGATACCGAAATCTTGTAGCAAGTAGTGTAACCATTTTATTTCCTTGGCCACTGAACTCAACGCACGGTACTCGGACTCAGCGGAAGATAGAGCAACTGTATTTTGTTTCTTACACCTCCAAGATACAAGAGCACTTCCAAGGAAAACACAGTACCCTGTGAGAGACCGCCTTGTGCGAGAGCACGTAACCCAATCCGCATCTGTGTATGCAACCAGGTTGAGCGTGTTTTGAGCAGGTATGAAAAGGCCCATAGAGGGTGTTCCTTTGAGGTATTTAACAACATGCAAAGCTAACTCCCAGTGGTGCTTTGTCGGGGCTCCAACAAATTGGCTAAGTTGCTGTGTGCAATAGGCAAGGTCCGGTCTTGTAAGGCCAAGATATAGCAGTTGTCCAACCAATCTTCTATATTGCTCAACATCAGGAAAAAAGGGTGACTCACTGTCGATTTTGGTACCACTTGGAAAGGGCGTAGAAGCTGCCTTGCAACCAAGCATCCCTGCTCTTTCAATTATGTCCGACACATACTTTCTTTGGCAAATGTATAAACCTGCATCTCCCCTTGCCAACTCCATCCCAAGGAAGTATCGTGCCTCTCCTAAGTCTTTAATGGTAAATTTCTCATGAAGATATGCCTTGAGTTTACTTATCTGATCAATGTCTGATCCAACCACAAGAACGTCATCAACGTAGACCAATAAACCCAAAGAAAATGGCCTTGTGCTGTTGACAAAAAGACAGGGATCATGGTTGGATTGCACCAAACCAAAAGCCAATAAGGCTCGGGTGAACTCAGCATTCCATTCTCTCGAAGCTTGCTTCAAACCATAAAGGCTTTTCACAAGTTTACACACCTTTCCCGCTGCTACTTTCTCAAATCCCTGTGGTGGTAGCATATAAATCTCATCAGATAAATAACCATGCAAAAATGCATTGTTCACATCTATTTGATGCACAGCAAAATTATGAGCTATAACAATTGTTAGCAAAAGGCGAATTGTCACCAATTTAGCTACGGGAGAAAAAACCTCATCATAATCTAAGCCATGTTGCTGTTTGAAGCCCTTTGCTACCAAACGAGCTTTGAATCTTTCAACTGTCCCATCTGATTTTAATTTTACTTCATAGACCCATTTAGAATCGATTGCCCTTTTTCCTTCTGGCAAATTAACAAGCTTCCATGTACCATTTGTTTCTAAAGCTGCAAGCTCACTATTCATAGCATCTACCCATTCAACATATTTGGAAGCTTCAGAATAAGATGTTGGTTCCTTTAAATCAGTGACATGAATGAGGTATCCTATGAAAGCTGGAGTTAAAGATGGTGAAAGGATGTAGGGAAAGGTAAGAGGAGTGATGGATGATACCTCATGTAAGGTGGTGGCAGGAAATTGATCCAAACAAGAAGCAACATAGTCCTTTGTCCAAGTTGGGGCTATATGAGTACGTTTGCTCCTTCTCAAAGTCACATGTTGATGTTGTTGGCTGATATCTGTGTCATCAATAGGAGTATCATTAGTAGGTATAGAGATTGAATCAGAGGGAAGAGATTTGTTGGAATGAGAATCTGATTCTGAATTAGAATCATTGGAATCTGAAATTTCAATGTTTCTGGGGCAGGTTTTAGAGGTGTCTGGAATGAATACTTGTGAGGAAGGATCAGGTATGTAGTCCTCTTCATTATCAGGAGTATGTATTTTTTCAGTAAAAGGGAAAACATGAGGAAAAGATTTTGCATCTCGAGCAGTTAGAACATACTCACCATCTATTGAGTATAAGATGTAGCCTCTCCTTTTTGTAGCATATCCCAGGAACACACATTTCAAAGATCGGCTGTCAAATTTGTGTTTGTCTGGAGAAACATCGACAGCATAAACCAAGCAACCAAATGGCAGCATGTCTTTATATTCAGGCTTGACTCCTAACAACAATTCATGTGGAGATTTCCAATCTAATTGAGCCATGGGCATTCTGTTGATCAACCAGGTGGCGTGCATAAGAGAATAAGGCCAAAATCTTTGAGGCAGGTTGCTCTGAAACATTAAGGCTCGAGCTGTTTGAAGTATGGTTCTGTGTTTCCTCTCCACAACCCCATTTTGCTGTGGACTATATGTACATGTAGTCAAATGTATTACCCCTGCAGTACTCAATATTTCTTGAACCCTTTTGTTTATAAATTCACTTCCATTATCTGTTTTGATCCTTTTAACCTTCATATTGAACTGTGTTGCTATCGTCCTCAGGAATTCATGGATCAAACCTGCAACTTGTTCTTTAGAAGACAAAAGAAACACCCAAGTACACCTGCTGCAATCCTCTACAATTGTCAGCATAAATGGTGTGTTTGTAATAGATTCACCCTTGTATGGACCCCAAAGATCCATATGTATCAATTCAAACAAGGACTGTGATCTATGCCCTGTGGAAGGGAAAGGATCTCTAGCCTGCTTTGCCCTATGACAGACATCACAAGCTATAATAACATCAGCTGCAACCTGATCACACACATCTCTGAATCCTGGTACATGATTTAGGGTGGTAAGGGAAGGATGGCCCAGAGCTTTGTGCCATCTAACAGCAGAGTGTTGTATACTTGATTTGTGTAGTAATTTTGTTGTAATAGATAGGATAGAAAGACAGAAATGGGGGAAACTCAGAGAAGAAATAAGAGGGAAGTTTTTTTATATTTCATTTTTTTTCTGCGGAAACACAAACTTTTCAGAATGGCAACAAACCTAGATAATAGCAATGGCAACAATGCCCTTGATTGAATTAAAACAAGTCCTAAAATTAATAAGATAAACAGAATATATAAAGAAACAAACCCAGATTCCAAACCCATTAACATTTAATAATTTCCAGCCCAACTTCAACTCCAATCCAAAATCATTTTCAGCCCATCTCAAACCCAGACCCATTGCTCTTGACTTGCTCTGGCTCCAGAATTGCATCAGATTTAGATGTTGACAAAAGGGAATTAAACCCTAAAAATCCAATCTTTACCCCAAAATTCTCTTCTTTCTCACTCGCCGCAGCACCTTCACCTCCGACCAATTCCTCCAGTTTCCCTACCTCCCCTCCGATAACAAAACCTTCTACAACACTACCGCCCCCTTTTTGAGATCCTTGACCGCAAGGATCTTCCATGAACGGCTTCAAAAATTTTCCTTTCATATAATCCTTATCCTCCCACGAATTCAAGCTCGCTTCTTTATCTCCCCACATTACCATAACCTGTTCCACCGATCGACCTGAGCGTTTGATAGTTCTCGTTTCCTCGGTCAGCACAGGTAAAAGGTGAAAAATACCTTCACCCATAAATGATGGTAGAATTGACGCAGGTTGGATGTTTTCAGGTACCCCCGCCTTAAGTAAGGAGACATGAAAAATGGGATGCACCTTAGATCCCAAAGGCAATTCCAGTTTGTAGGCAACAGGACCCACCCTTTCGAGTACCTTGAAAGGCCCGAAGAAACGGGATGCGAGCTTCAAATTGCGCCTCAACTCCACGGTGTTTTGTCTGTAAGATTGTAACTTCAGGTAAACCGAGTCCCCAACCTTGAACTCCTTTTCTGTTCGTTTTGAATCAGTGTAAGCTTTCATTCTGTTTTGTGCCTTGGTGAGGTTTTCTTTTACTATCTGCAGAACCGCCCCTCTTTCCCTGCTCCACTCCTTTACTTCTTCATTTTCCAACCCTTCTGAAAATTCCACGAGTAGTCCAGGTGGTTTATAGCCATATAATGCCTCAAAAGGTGTTAACTTTAGAGCACTGTGGTAATTAGTGTTGTACCACAACTCAGCCAGGGATAACCATCGAGCCCATCTTTTAGGAGTTGCAGAAGCCATACACCTTAGGTAGTTCTCTAGGCATTGGTTCAACCGTTCTATTTGCCCATCTGTCTGAGGATGATAGGAAGAAGAATAGTTCAAAGTTACCCCCAGCAATTTAAAAAGTTCTCTCCAAAATTGGCTTGTGAAAATCTTGTCCCTATCTGTGATTATGCAAGTAGGTAACCCATGTAGCCGGTAGATGTGATCCAAGAAAATTTTGGCAACTCCCTGAGCTGTGAAAGGATGGGAAATAGAGATAAAATGACCATACTTAGTCAGCCTGTCAACAACCACTAAAATGACATTCTTGCCTAGTGAGTTAGGTAACCCTTCCACAAAATCCATGCTAATGTGAGTCCAAGCCTGCTCGGGAATAGGTAGGGGTTGTAGTAAACCTTGGGAATACCCATGAATAGGCTTATTCCTTTTGCAGACATCACAGTTCTTCACATAATTATTTACACAATCCTTCATCTTAGGCCAATGAAAAGATAATTTAAGCCTCATATAAGTTCCTATCACCCCTGAATGCCCTCCATAAGAAGAAGCATGCATATTCTTCAAAATTTCCTCTCTAATAGTTCCTCCACTGCCCACTACCAGCCTATTCTTATATTTAAGGAGCTCACCTACGAGATGGTAATTTTGATGCCCAAATTTTCCTTCCCGGAGGTCTGAAATGATTTTAGAAAGAAAAACATCACCTTCATAGCTAGCCAACACCTCTTGTGTCCATTTAGGGTGTAACACAGTTAGTGAATAACAGTTTGCCTGACCTTCTTCGCTTGGCATTCTTGAAAGAGCATCTGCAGCTCTATTTTCAGTCCCCTTCCTATAATGTATCTCATAATCCAATCCCAAAAGTTTAGTAATCCATTTTTGCTGCATCGGATTCATGCTTCTTTGGTCTAACAAATGCTTTAATGCCTGTTGGTCAGTCCTAATTATGAACTTGTGCCCAGAAAGATAACTTTTCCATTTTTGTATAGCCATTAAAACTTCCAAAAATTCCTTTTCGTAGATTGATAAGGCCTGATTCTTCGGACATAATGTCTTGCTCATGAAAGCAATAGGCTGTCCCTGCTGCATAAGCACTGCCCCAATCCCAAATCCACTTGCATCTGTCTCCAGGATAAATGGCTTTGAGAAATTTGGTAAAGCCAATACTGGGGCTGAGACCATAGCTTTCTTTAAGGCCTCAAAAGCCAATTGAGCTTCTTCACACCACAAAAAATTATCCTTCTTCAGAAGTGAAGTCAGAGGTCGACTAATCAACCCATAATCCTGAATAAATTTCCTGTAATAACCTGTTAACCCCAAAAAACCCCTTAATTCTTTGACTGATTTAGGCTTGGGCCATTTAAGCATAGCCTCAATTTTTTGTGGATCAGTTGCTACACCCTCAGCTGAGATGACATGCCCCAAGTACTCAATTGAAGACTGTCCAAAACTGCACTTGGACTTTTTAGCAAACAAGGAATTAATTCTTAATAGTTCCAACACCTTTTTTAAGTGTAACAGATGTTCATCCATGCTCTTGCTGTAAATGAGGATGTCATCAAAAAAAACTAGAGCAAATTTCCTTAAGCAATCCTTAAAAACCATGTTCATCAAGGATTGGAAGGTAGCTGGGGCGTTGCATAGGCCGAAAGGCATGACGGAAAACTCAAAATGCCCATGATGGGTCTTAAAAGCGGTTAGGTACTTATGTTCAGGCTTCATGAGTATCTGAAAATACCCAGACCTTAAGTCAATCTTAGAAAAAACCTTGGCACCGTGTAACTCATCCAATAACTCATCGATTATTGGAATAGGATAATCATGTTTAATGGTGAGTTCATTTAGATACCTGAAATCGACGCACATCCTCCAGCTTTGATCCTTTTTTTTAACCAACAACACAGGGCTTTGCAAATGGGCTCTTACTGTGTTGAATAACCCCTGTTTCAAGCAATTCCCCAACTATTTTTTCTATTTCATCTTTATGAGCATGAGAGGTTCTATATGGGAATTGATGTTTTGGTAAACTACCAGGCTTTAATAATATCTGATGTTCCACTCCCCGTGCCGGTGGAAGACCTTTTGGTTCAGCAAAAACATCATCAAATGATTTTAGAAGTTGCTGAATCTTTGCGACGTCAACCTCATTTGGAATCGCGTCTTTGGTGTTCAACAGGTAAACTTCTTCCACTTCATGAATCCTTTCTATGTGCATTAATTTCAGAAGAGATTGGTGTGTAATAAGTTGACAGAACAACCCTCCTTTTTTTGCTCTCAACCTGATTTGTCTTCTCCTTCACATAGAGTCACGGTTCCCTCCCCAAAATTAAATTTAACTGGGGAATGGGCATTGAGCCAATCACACCCTAAGATGATATCACATCCCACATTTTGTAAAACCCTTAATGGAAAATAGAAATCCTTTTCTTGTATCTTCCAGTGGAAATCTGTAGCTCGCAGGCAGCTGGTAAGTTCTTGGCCATTAGCAACCTTAATCAATAAAGGATTAGTCATTTCTGTAGGAATTCCCCACCTCTGGGCCGTAGATTCCCTTATAAAACTCAATGTACTGCCTGTATCAAATAAGATATCCAAGGATTTACCATTATAAAGTCCTTCGAACCTCATCGTGTTAACCCTTGTACCCCCAGACAAGGCATTAAGGGATAATTCTGCTTCACAACTGCTTTGCTCCTCTCCATCAACTTCACTCCTACTTAATTGCAAATCAGCCTCACCATCAAAAGGATTCTCCCCCTCTCCAGACCATGAGAGATAGAAAATTTTATGTTTGCACTTATGCCCCGGCACAAACTTCTCATCACAATTAAAACACAATCCCTTTTCTCTCCGGACACTCATCTCTGCAGGTGTTAGCATCTTCACAGGGACCTTGTTGTTGAACACAGACTTAGGAGGGTTAGGATTAACCAAAGAAACCTGTGGGGACTTCATAGAAGTTGAGTTAGAGTAAACAGGTTTTGAGTTTCCTTTGATCTTTTTAATCAAAGCCTCCATAGTCAGCAGTTGCTCTCTTCCAATATCCATGGCCTCTTGTAGAGTTGAAGGTTTGAATAGCTTAATAGAAGACTTTAGCTCGTCACTTAGTCCTCCCAGAAAATTAGATTTATAGAACTGTTCGGAATACCCTCCCGGCCTAAACAATTCCATACTCGCTCTAAGCAATTCAAACTTGTCAATATAGTCCTCATAACTCCCCCACTGTTTGAGCTTTGTGAATTCCTCAATTATATTATCCTCCTTAAGGTCTTCAAACTTAAGGGAAACCAAATGAATGAATTGTTCCCAAGTGATATTGCTGCATTTACTAGAATTATTTCTGAACCATATAGCAGCCTTTCCTTCAAAGTTCATAGTAGCCAATGAGATTTTCTGAGACTGTGAAAGGTGTGAATATAACTGGAAATAACTGGTACATTGTAGGATCCAATCCCTGGAATTTGTGCCATTGAATCTAGGAAAATCCAACCTAGGCAAATTGTAATTATCACTACTCCTTTTTTCCTCATTCCTGCTTCCAGAAGAACTACTCTTGCCCTTAAAAGGGTTACCCAATATGGATTCCTCCCCTTCATCCTCTCCATTCTTGCTACTCTTTTCCTCATTCAAATCACGCAGCTGAAGGGTAGCTAAAATGCTAGTAATGTGATCCATTTTAGCATTCAATATAGATAATTCTGAAGTTACCTTTGTATCCAATGCCTCTCGCTTGGATGATTCCATTTTGATGTTTTGATCTAACTGCTTGTGTGCTTCCAGGAGTTCCTTCACTCTCGTGCCATCCGCCATCTCGCCAAGGAGTATTGGCTCTAGATACCACTTGTTGTATACTTGATTTGTGTAGTAATTTTGTTGTAATAGATAGGATAGAAAGACAGAAATGGGGGAAACTCAGAGAATAAATAAGAGGGAAGTTTTTTTATATTTCATTTTTTTTTGCGGAAACACAAACTTTTCAGATAAATACATCAAACCTAGATAATAGCAATGGCAACAATGCCCTTGATTGAATTAAAACAAGTCCTAAAATTAATAAGATAAACATAATATATAAAGAAACAAACCCAGATTCCAAACCCATTAACATTTAATAATTTCCAGCCCAACTTCAACTCCAATCCAAAATCATTTTCAGCCCATCTCAAACCCAGACCCATTGCTCTTGACTTGCTCTGGCTCCAGAATTGCATCAGATTTAGATGTTGACAAAAGGGAATTAAACCCTAAAAATCCAATCTTTACCCCAACATTCTCTTCTTTCTCACTCGCCGCAGCACCTTCACCTCCGACCAATTCCTCCAGTTTCCCTACCTCCCCTCCGATAACAAAACCTTCTACAACACAGAGCTCTCTTTAACTTGTGAAATTGCATTTAATTGATGTCCCTTACCAGTAGAAATAACATAAACTCTGCCACATGACCTTGCAATCCCAAGTATATGATCATTATTCATTCTTTGTATGAGACAATGAGAATCAACAAACATACACTTTGCACCAACATCTTTGATTAGTTGTGACACAGATATGAGGTTGTGGGTGAATGAAGGGGCGTAGAGAACCTTCCTCAATTGCATCTCTCCTGATAAATGAACCTCTCCAACTTCCTCTATCCCGACCAACTTCCCATCTGGTAAGTGTATTCTTTGTGGAATAGGCAAGGTCATCAGATTACTCATCAACTTTATATTGCAACAAACATGGACACTTGCACCCGAGTCAAGTATCCATTGATCTTTATTCACCATATCAGAAACACCAAAGACATAATGTCCATCATAGGCTGAAAATGGATCATCAGGTGTTGGATCACCAACAACCAAGTTGACTTTATCATCATTCACCTTTCGTTTAGACAAACATTTCTCTACTTTCTCCCAAAATAACTTTATCCATATCCATCCCTGAAATATCATAATCATCAGTTTCATGCTTGGAGACAGAAAATGTGGCATGATCACCATCTCTTTTTTGCTTTAAATCCTTGAACCAATCTGGATAGCCATGAAGCTTGAAGCAATCCTTCGCTTCATGTCCATTGAGCCCACAATGCTTACACCTCAGCTTCTTCTTCTCCTCTTTACTCAACCAAGGCTTTGGTAATGGCTGACCAAACTTCTTAAGTTTAGTGCTGCCTTGCCCTGTTTTATTCTCAGCATACAGTACCACCTCATTACTTATAGGCTGTTGAGATGTGATTCTCCTCTGATCTTCATCTTGCAAAATCATGGAGTAAATCCTACTGGTACTAGGAAGAGGCTCTTGCAAAAGAATCTGACTCCGAGCTGTGTCAAAGGATTCGTTCAAACCAAGTAGAAACTTCATCCCCCTCTTCCTATCCTCTAATTTTTGCGCAGCTCCACATGCACAATGTATATCAGATTGAGCATTAATAATGTTTATCTCATCCCACTGAGTAGTAAGAGTATTATAGTATTTCATTACCGAGCTATTCCCTTGCACACACCCCATGAGTTCTCTTTCAAGTTGAAATAACTTTGGTCCACTACTTCTATCAAACCTCAATTCAATCTCATGCCATAATTGAACAGCGTTATCAAGGTATTGAAAACCCATAGCCAATTCCTTTGTCATCGAGTTCAATATCCAAGTAAATACAAGATAATCAGCTTTAATCCATGAGTTATAATGTGCAGAATTCGATGGTGGTTCAGGTAAGCTCCCATCAATGAACTTTAACTTATTTCTACCACTCAAAGCCCGTTTGATAGATCTACTCCATGTATAGAAATTGTTACCTGTCAGCTGGACAGCCACCAGTTGAAGGCTCATATGATCGTTCGGATGAACGTATAAGATGTCATCCAAAATGTCTGTGTCTGTGGGATTCTGATGTTTCTTCCCTGGCCGTCGATTTGCACCGGACGCAGTTCCCGTCTCAGGTTGATCTTCCATTTTCGATTCATCGCCATCGCCTTGTTCATCTTTAAAGAGCTCACGCCATTGCTGGTGTTGCTGTTGCTGCTTCTTCTTTCCCATAAGTTTATAACGCCTAAAATCGGAACCTGGCTCTGATACCATGTTATATTTCATAAGGATGATGCAGATATAGGAAATGTAATTTTTATTATCTGGTAAAACTGGAAAAACAACAAGAAATGCAGCCTTATATACGCTGCATGTACGATCAAGAAACTCAGCAACCCTATGCGTGCCTGCATGCACGTGAGAGCTAAAACGCAAACAATAATAATAAAAGCGTTTACACGCTTATTTAAAAGCTTTAAATGAAAAGAAAAGACAACTTCAGCTCGCCAAATCCAGCTTATGCACCATGCATTCACGTAGCTGCCCTCTCCTCTTCATTCTTCTTGATTTCTCTACGCCAACAAGTCGCACAAGCTCAAAGTCATGAACTACTTATTTGTTACAAAAATAGTGTTATATCTCCAATAAAATCTATCTCGTTATTGTCAGAAATAAACCAATGTGGAAGATTCGTGCACTGATTGGATTACGACTCAAAACATCCCAAAACATAAAAATCGCAACAAATCATTGTGAATGGATGTATACAAGTTTTTTTTTTTTTTTATAATTTTGATGTATCCAACTCCAAGTTCTAAGCAGAGGATTTAAACGTACGGCCAAGATGGATTTAAACTCCAACTCTATCTCTTTGGGTCGACGCATTCAGCTCAGCCGTCTACACAATAAATCGGCTCCCATCTTCCATTCTCAATGAAGCGTCCCCATATCAGGTTCTTTACGGTTTTTCTCCTTCATGCACTCCATTCCGTCCTTTTGGTTGTCGCGTATATCCCTGTCTTCGCGATTACGCTTCAAACAAATTCTCTGTTCGTAGTCTACCCTGTGTCTTTGTAGGTTATTCTTCCGCTCACAAGGGTTTCAAGTGCCTAGATCCTATCTCTTCGCGCATGTACATAACTCGTCATGCACGGTTTGATGAGGCACTTTTCCCTTTCAAATCATCTTCATCATCCGCCACTCACTCGGATAATCTCCCTATCTCCTCCTTCGTCGACCCATGCCCACTCCCAACCGCCGGCCCTACGTATAAATCTCAACCCGAGCTCCCTACATCTACGTCCACATCCTCTCCCTCGCCTTGCACCTTGTGCTTGGATCCTGAACCGCCAGCTCCAGTCGAACAACCTCCTACCTCTCCTCCAGCCGCACAAAATCACTCGACTCACCCCATGATCACTCGGGCTAAGGCTGGTATCTTTAGACCACGATATGTTGCTAACTTTGCTAACACTGCTCTTCATGTTGCTTTATTGTCTAGCTCCGAACCCCGTGGTTTCAAATCTGCAGCTAAGCACCCCCACTGGATGGCGGCAATGGAAGATGAAATGAGTGCTCTTCGCAACAACAACACTTGGACACTTGAGCCTCGCCCACCGAATGCAAACATCATTGGCTCTAAATGGGTTTTCCGCACCAAGTATCTTCCTGACGGTTCCATCGATCGTCACAAAGCGAGACTTGTGGCGCAAGGATTCACTCAACTTCCGGGTTTGGACTTCTCTCACACTTTCAATCCCATCATCAAGGCTACAATGGTGCGCGTGATTCTCACACTTGCCGTCCATCACAGCTGGCCCCTCCATCAACTGGATGTCAAAAACGCCTTCCTCAATGGCCATTTGTCATCTCCTGTCTATATGGAGCAGCCGCCCGGATTCAGTGATCCTCAGTTTCCGAACTATGTTTGCAAGTTGTCAAAGGCACTTTATGGTCTAAAGCAAGCTCCACGCGCCTGGTTCCAGCGGCTCAGTGACTATCTAATACGTATTGGTTTCTCCTGCAGCAAGTCAGACACGTCTCTTTTCATTCTTCTCAAGGCCGACATCGTCTTATACCTCCTAGTGTATGTCGATGACATTATTCTGACGGGCAACAATCAGCCCTATATCTCGCGCCTCATCTCCAATATGAATCAGGAATTCTCCATTAAAGATCTGGGACGTCTCAATTATTTTCTTGGTTTAGAGATAGCTTATACTACTGATGGCCTGTTCCTCTCGCAGGCGAAGTATGCAAGAGATATTCTCACTCGGTCGGACTTGCTGGACTCAAAACCGGTCGCCACACCTCTCGCCGCCGGTACAACACTCCAATCTGATGGACAAGCTTTTGCAGATGTAACCAAATACCGTTCTCTGGTCGGTGCCTTGCAATACTTGACAATTACTCGCCCAGATATCTCCTTTGCTATAAACTTAGCCAGCCAATATTTGCATTCTCCAACCGATGAGCATTTTCAGACAGTTAAGCGGATTCTACGCTACGTTAAGGGAACTATCAATCATGGATTAATCTTTTCTCGCAGCAAGGATTGCGGCCTCGTCGCTTATCCCGATGCTGATTGGGCACGCTATCCAGACACCCGTCGTTCAACATATGGCTATGCTCTATTTCTTGCAGGTAATCTTGTTTCCTGGAGTGCAAAGAAACAACCAACTGTCTCGCGTTCAAGCTGCGAATCTGAATACCGAGCCCTTGCCAACACTGCTGCTGAAGTCATGTGGTTATCTAACTTACTCTCGGAGCTCCAAATAAAGCTCGCTCGCTCGCCCTCCATTTTTTGCGACAACAACAGCGCAATTTTCCTCACACAAAACCCTGTCGCGCACAAACGAGCCAAACACATTGATCTGGATTATCATTTTGTTCGGGAGCTCGTACTTGCTAATCGGATTCGAACTGAGTTCGTTCCAACTACACAGCAAGTTGCAGACATCTTCACAAAGGGGTTGCCGCGACCTCTATTCGAGTTCTTTCGGAGCAAGCTTCGAGTTGTCAGTTTCCCACAACCTCGCTTGAGGGGGGATATTAAGATAGATACACACGCATGATTAGGGTTTATGCATGCATGATTAGGGTTTAGTAGATTCATTCATATCTTCTATGTATTTCTATAGATTTATTCATATCTTGCACATATCTTGTAACTCTCTATATATATGTGATCAATAATACATAGAATTTATTGAAGCAAATATTATTGGTCTATCATTTACTCTATCTGAATTAATCCAACTTTCTCTCTCTTTGCAATATGTTTTAGATATTTTCCGTTCAACCGAGCGCCGGCCGGAGTTGATGAATGCACGAACTATGCTTTTTTTGGGGGCAGTAGTTACTAGTGAGTAACGGTGAGCCGCTTAATTTGAAAATGGAGAGAGAGAGAGAGATCATGGAATGGATGTAGTGTTGGAGTAGGGAATGAGACCCTTTCTCTCTCTAGAAAGCATTACCGAACAACTGAAATCAACCAAAAGCATGTATGTTTCCGCCGCCTTTTCAGGCAAACCGCCGTGTTACATCTTCCCTGCCGCAGTTAAGATTCCTGTCTGCGGCACCGGATCTTCTCCGATCCAAAAACTCACATACTCAAATATTTACAAAAATTCAAATATATATATATATATTTATATATAAATAAAATACTTTCACCAATAAAATCTAGCTCCTTACCAAATCAACCAATTTGTGAATGGATGTATCCATGTTCTAAACAAGCTATTTAAACGGCCAAGACGAACACAGTGTTTGCTGACGCGTCTGACTAGTTGAAAATAAATTTATCTATTTACCATAGAAATTAATACTCGATTATTTAATAAACTCTTTAAGATATTATGTTTTGCCAATCCGAACTTGGGGGTAAGGTGCTAAATTAATATTTCACTAAAATTATAAGATAATACATTTTTGATATTTTCTGTATGTCTCATATAAAATATAAAGGGTAAATAGGGGAAAATCCCGTAAACTATTGACATTTTCGGAAAAATACCCCAATCTATTTTCATAAATTAAAAATATCTCAATCTTTACTTTTATTTATGAATTATACCCTGATTTATTAATATTTTGGGAAAATACCCTAATGTATTATTATTAATTAAAAATACTACAATCTTTAATTTCGTTTACAATTATACCAAAACGAGAAATATTATAAGCTCACACAAAAATGTCGTCGTGTTTTTTTTTTTTGTTTTTTTTTTTTCAATAAAAATACATTTATTTAAACTTATACACTTAAATATCTCAGCAAAAATTCGAACTTGTGATCTCGTGATTCATACAAGGTACTTTCACTACTGTATACAAATTCGTTGTCATTGATGCTACTCAGTGGCGGATCTATGTAGGCCCTTGCCCGATTTTTCTTTTCGTTTTTGTAATATCTTGATCTGGTTTTTTATGGTATAGCCCATCGTATAGAAGAAAAAATGAATGAAAATAAGAAAAAAGATGATATAAAATGATTCCAGCCCCTCAGGAAAATTAGTTTTTAAGTGTTTTTATTTTTCAGTTAATTAAAGTTAAGTGTTAACTATGTAGGTCTTGAATTTCAGTTTATTGCAGTGAAATCTATCAACCTCGTTATTGCCTAAAATAAACCAAAATGGAATATTCCTGCTTTGATGGGATTACAACCAAAAACTTAAATAACTAAAATTAAACCGGCAACAAATCTTGGATCGGAAGTTCTAAACAGAGGAATTAAACGGCCAAGATTTGCTGACGTGTCTGGTTGGTTGAATAATTAATTTATCCAAGTATTTGGTGATACCGCCACATTTTAATTTCCACACCATTTTTTTTTATTATTTCGACGTTATCATATTATTAGTTCATAGCAAAAGTTGTCTACGAAGAGGCAAAGTCGTTGTTTGTCTTTGATTTTTTATTTAATTGTATTTTATATAAAAATAACATAGGTTACATAAAACTAAAATAACAAAATTACACTACATAAAACAAGGCAACTACTTCAAATTAAATTTCATTGATTAAATTAAAACAACTGAGATCGATTATTTTGTAATTAATACTCCTGTGCAACATAATTATGTATATATATATTTATATCATAATTATAAAATAAAAATATGTGTATCAAAATTAGTTTTTATTTGTAGAGAATTAAAAATTATAAATTTTGGTATGTTTTTTAATTATTTTTATAGTATTATATGAAAGATATATTAATTTTAATGCTATGCATAAAAAAATTTAATAATTAATATAATATAGATAAGTGTCCACATCTTATTTATCACAGCATTAAAAGTAAAAGAGAAACTAATGGGAATGCAAGAGTTGTGGTTTTGGGTCTCCTCCCAAGTTCCATGGAAAGTGGTCTCCAAAAATTCATTCAACAGTTTTTTATTACTATTATTTTGAGTGAGGTAGTATGCGACTTATACTATGTGATAAAAGCAGATTCTTTATACAACTAATTGTCGTGGGATTGTTTCAAATTTAGTTTAGTAGAAATTAAAAAATTAAGGAGTTTTATCAATTCAGGACCCGAAAGACAGTTTAATTATCAATTTAGGACCCGAAAGATTATTTGTCAATTCAGGACCTGAAATATCAAAAAAAATCTCAATCTAGGACCCGAAAGATCATACAATTCTCAATCCAGGACATCAATATCAGGTCCTGGATTGAGAATTGTTTGATCTTTCGGGTCCTGGATTGACAAATCATCTTTCGGATTCTGAATTGACAATTTAACTATCTTTTAGGTTCTGAATCGACAATTCTCCAAAAAATTAATTTAGTTTAAAAAAATAACAGTTCGAGAATTAAACAATTACCAGGAATTATAAATAAATAAATTCATCTGACATAACTTTAAGATATCAACAAATCTTCATTAAAATAATCGTCAAATCTTAATTAAACCACATTAGATTTTACGCATATATAGTAACTTTAATTTTTAATTCAAATAGAAAAATCAATGTTACAATTTTTAATTTAAATTTTGATTGTAAGTTAATGTATAACAATTACAAATTTTTAAAACATATAAAATTCAGCCATCATGAATGAATATTAATTTGGAACTATAAATTAATTGAAATTTAAAATAAAACAAAAAAAAATTATCTACGGAAGTAGCTCTATTTATTTCACATCATCTTTTTTCTCTCTTCTCCAAGTCAACATCAACCCAAATCACTGCATTGGATGCACAGCAGGGGTGCTGTATCTCGCCGCACAGGATTCTGAACCCTCCCTTCTACGAAAGCAGTACTAGGGGTGTTCATGGTTTGGTCGAAACCGGTCAAACCGGTCAAATCGTATTAATTTGGCCGGTTTGAAATTTAATTTTCAAACTGACGGTTTGAAAAATTTAAAACCGGATAAATTTGGTTTGGTTACGGTTTGGAGACTCAAACCGGCCGTTTGGGCCGGACCGGCCTTATTATTACACATCATTATTTTTGTATCTATATCTATGTAGTATAATTAATTAATATAATTTGTAGCTCATTTCTTAAGTTTCTACTTTTTCATACAATTAATCCATGTTCAAATTTATTGGCCAACATACTATAGTTTTAGTTTTATTTTTTTATTTATAAAAAATAAACTAATAAGTATTAACATTAAATAATATTATTTTATATAATTTCCTTAAGATAAATTAAGCATGAATTTTATAATAATAATTTTACACATCTCTTTCAATTTTACATTTGAATTTTAAGGTTATAATTTTAATACATTTGACCCATGTGTTTCTTTTGATTTACATTAAATTATAAAATAAGATTTTTAGAATAAAAATTATATTATTATAAGTAGTAACAAATAATATAAAATAATTAATTTGTATTTAGGCCCTAATTTTCTACAAATTACAGTAGATTGTTGAAAGTTGAAACATATTTCTTTTCAAACCGTCAAACCGGCCGGACCAAACCGTTTTTATATGGTTTGGCCGGTTTGGTTTCAAAAAATTATTTGGCCGGTTTGGTTTGAAAAATTTTCAAACCGTACCTATCGGTTTGGCCGAAATTTTCCTTCCAAACCGGCCGAACCGGACCGCGATCACCCCTAAGCAATACACATTTGAGATTTTCGGGCCCTTTTTTCATGTAGGAGTGGGACCACCCGCACAAAACACATCATTCCATTGTGATAACTCCCCACATCTTAATCAAAAAAAAAAAAAAAAAACCTTCCCTTTTAATTTTTTTTTTAAAAACCCTCTACGAAAGCAATACACATTTGAGATTTTCGGGCTCTTTTTTCATGTAGGAGTGGGACCGACCGCACAATACACATCATTCCATTGTAATAACTCCTCCGTCAGAATCAAAAAAAAAATTAAAAAAAAAACCCTTCCCTTTTATTTAAAAAATAAATAAAAAAATCTCTACGAAAGCAATACACATTTGAGATTTTCGGGTTTTTTTTTCATGTAGGAGTTGGACTGACCGCACAATACACATCATTCCATTGTAATAACTCCCCCGTCTTAATCAAAAAAAAAAAAAAACTCTCTACAAAAGCAATACACATTGAAAATTTCGGGCTTTTTTTCATATAGGAGTGGGACCGACCGAACAATACACATCATTCCATTAGAACTCCCCCCTTCTCTCTCTATCAAAAAAAAAAAAAAAACCTTTCTTTTTTCAAAAAAAAAAAAGTCCCTCCCCCTTCCTCTTATATAATGATGCGCATCCAATAACTCCCATAGCTGCATATTTTCCACTTAAAAACATAAAAACGATACTAAAAAGGGTCCGACTCCGGCCGGAAAGTTCTCCGACAAGAAAATGCCGCGCCGCAACAACTGCCCCGCCGCAGTCCGTGGAGCTATCAAGCGCCGGATCTTCTCCGACCTCTTCCGCATGCTGAAGGCAGCTTTCCGCGCCGCCGTCAGCTTCTTCTCTCGGCACTGATTGATGATCAATATCACCATGAACATGAAGATGTCTCTGTTGTTGTTTTGTTTTTCTTATACCTATGTTTAGTGTGTTTATGTCACCGGTGATTGGAAAGGAGCTTTTCGAGTGAGTGACCGGCACCGGTGATTATTTTCTTCGTATTGAATTAAGTCATGAGTCTGTGGTGGTTGTGTGTTTAACTCTACTGTATATCTAAGTCCGTTTGGTTTTCATCATCTGGATCAAACTTACTCTGTTTTTTCGTTCAACTGTGAGCCCGCCGGAGTTGATGAATTTTTAGATATTTTCCGTAAGCAACGACTAACAGTGAGCCGCTTCCGGCAACGGCTCATCGAGCTATTCACATACAAACAATGAAAATATTCATTATAAGTTCTTTACAGGGAGCTCGATTTCATCTAGTTTGCTCAACATATGTGGGTTTATTGTTAAGTATTCAAAATAAACTCATATTTTTTCAAATTATTTTTTCTCTTTTGAGAAAACTAGATTATGCGTACGATCAATTTTGATTGTAAAATTATTACATATGTTGAAAAATGAAAGACAGAATTTACATATTTTAAAATTTTATTGTATTACTTCTTAAGAAAAAGTTTTAATATATAAAATATTTATTATTAAATATATATTAAAAAACTATATGATATAATAATTAATGGAAGTTATTAAAACTACACATTTTAATAAAACATAACAAAAAAATATCCAATTTTATAAACAAATTGCAAAAATATTCAAATGTACAATTTATTGCATGGAATTTGCTCAAAAGTACAGTTTATTGCATGGAATTTGCTCAACAGTCATTTTGATCGAATGATTTTTGCGATGATGCTTGAATCAATGGAATCATTACTTGAAATGAATATTTAAATATTTTGCTTGGGAATTGTAATATAAATGTAAAAAAAAATGAAGATTTCTGTTGGGACTCAAAATAATCGTGACTTTAAACTACTTAAATAGTATCAGATATCTAAGTATATTACTTTATACATATGTCGCAATATTTAATAGAGTACGCAAATAATCGAGTGGAATGGAGATATAAGAAAGACAAAAAGCAAAACTTTGAAAATTCAGAGATGATTTCAAACAGTAATTAACAATGAATGGCATCTATAAGATCTTTGAAAGATGACTGTGTGTTAGTAGTGACAAGTACATAAATGGACCGAATGTAAGATACAACTTTTTCCAAACTGGGCAAACCAATCGACCCTACAAATTAAAGATAAGCACTTGTGAGAGAGGCAAATCTGTATCTTTTTATGATGAAAGTGAATGAGCTATGATGAGTTGATGATCATAGGCTACAAACACTAAAATGACAAAAATAGGAGCTGAAACATTATTTTATATCCAGTAGAATCAAGAAGCAAGGATAAAGGATAATACTTGACACAAATCTACTATGACCGAATATTTGCGCCACATAATTAGGTGGTTTTCCAGTATTCCTCTGCAACTTCTTCCACCACCTCCTTCTTTTCCTGTATATAGGGATGTCAATAAAGCCCGAAACCGATGGATCAGCCCGAAACCGGTGGACTAAAATACGGGTTAGGGAAAAAAATTTACAACCCGAAATTATTTTTAACCGAAAGGGTTGAACCCGACGGGTTAGCGGCCCGAACGGGTTGAGCCCGGTGGGTTGCGGGTCGGCCCGTAGGTCCGACAATATTTAATAATATATATATATATATATATATTTAATATTTATTATTCATTATTTCTAATATTATTTATATCCTACTATACCCGAAAACCTAATTCTCTAGACCTAATTTTTCGTCACACAAAATCTCATCTATCTCTCACAATGACGTAGTCCATTACCCTCAAATCGAAAAATCCCTCATTTCTTTCTCTTTCACTGTCTTCTACTCGTCATTCTTCTAATTAGCGTACCTACCCATTTATTCCTTTTAAGCACCTTTAGTCTCTCGTTGTTATGTTCACCCAAATGAAAGCAACATTTAATTTTATAATCCTTATTTTATTATTTAATATATTGAAGAATGTACTTATATTACTTAAATTAGTTGCTATATAAAGATTGATATTTTTTTAAACTATGATTGACCAATCTCTTATCTACTTATCACTATTTTTTTGCGAAGATATTGTTGTCTGATGTCTTTTATTTATGTTGGTTCATCATTTTCATTTTCATTTTGTTTTAGAGGTTGTTAAAATATTTTAAGAAAATCTTTACAAAAATAAACTCGTAAATCTTGCCAACCCGACGGGTCAGCCCGAAAACCAGTGGGTTAGGGTTAGGTTCAAGAATTTTTAGCCCGATAAAAATCCTACCCGATTTAACCCGGACCGAATAGCCCGCAACCCGATAGGGTTAGCCCGAAACCCGACGGGTCAGCCCGATTGACATCCCTGTCTGTATATAAGGTTTGCTTTTCAAATGATTGAGATCTTCGCGGAGGCCATCCAATAAAAAAAGAAAGAAATTCCTACAATGTATGTATCTTGTAATGTAAATACATGAAAATGATCTTATCTACAAATTTCAAACAACTGCTTTGAAGACTACTTACTGGGGAATCATGTTTTGATTGTATCCACTGTAATTGAGGAGCAAAAGTGGAGATGGTTGAGTTGAACATCCATGGAGCTACTGGTGTTGCCCACAACATCCTAAATAAGTCAATCTGGCTCAATATTCAGAAAAATTAGAAATGTTGTAGATGATCATCCCTAGTCATGAGAAAGAGGGATGGCAAGTGAAAAGGAAGCTGCCTAAT
>JAPKLW010002629.1:49692-74437 GCA_026898455.1 Plectranthus barbatus
GTACTCAGCTGACTGGCGACTGGCTCGTCAGCTGGTAGCTCAAGACTTAGAATATTCTTAGCATTGTTTGCACAGTTATATCAGTTTTCAGATATACACCAGCACTTGGGTGCTGGGTTTTAAATCAATATGAAATGCATAAAGCTGATAAAAGACAAAGGATTTATAGTGGTTCGATCAACTGATCTACGTCCACTCTCCAGTCGTAGCACTGGAAATTCACTATAGAGTAATCAGGTACAAGTTGCCTACGATCTATCTCTAGCTGGTGCGACCCTTGTCCACCACTTCGCTAGATCAACCGCTCCCGGTCTTGATTCCTTCTTCAACTCTGATCAGCTGGTGGAGTGCGAGCACGTCACTTCAACCTCCACAGCTTCACTGGGTGTTTAGTTCTCCCAAGAACGTATCTTCTCAATACGGCAAAAGCCCGTAATAACTCAAGTGCTGGCTGGCACAAGAGCTGCTGTGAACTTCCTCAGAAGAGAAAGAACACCAAAGAGATCTGTAACTTACAAGCTGGAAGCTTGAAGTCTCGTGTTTGAAGAAATCAACACACGGAAAGCTTTAAGAAAAGCCTCGAAAGTTTTGCTTGCTTGCAATAAAGATTCAGCCTTTCGGTAGTTGAGTATGGCGAGAAGAGTATTGAATGTTGGTGGATCCCAGGTATTTATAGCCGAGGGATCCGATTCAAATCTTCTAGCCGTTTGGACACATCCGGAAAAGGTCTCTGTCCTCGCATGTCCTTCAGACGGCGGCAGGTAGGAATTTCCGGAAAGCGCCATGCTTTTGTCCACTTTATCTGACATTGATCTCTTTATGTCAGAACGGCACTATTCGTCAGTACGAGGAATCGGAACTGGTGTCTTGAACTGATAGACTTTAAGGTATCCTCCCTTAAAGTCATACTTTGTCAGTTTATTCCTCAGACGAATCTTCTTTTTGTCTCTAAGACTCTGGGAGAGAGAATCTGGAATTCTGCTGGTAACATCCGACTGGTAGGTCATTCTGGTGATCTTGTGCTGGCAGTCTCTGCTGGTGACTTGCGCTGGCACAATCTAAGTCTACCAATATGTCTGATGTTAACACTTGGAATCTCCCATGACTGGTGGCTTCACCGCTGGTGAACAGTGTCAGTGAGAACACCTATTCTGCTGGTAAGGTTTGTCAGCTGCCTGCTGATGAAAACCTTCCCAACTGGTGAACAGTATCCAGTCGTGAGCTCTTTTCTCATGCTGATGAACAGTGTCAGCACGAGTCTTGTCAGTCGCTTGCTGGTGAGACTTCTCTCAACTGGTAAGTACATCTCATGCTGGTGAACAGTAGCCAGCATGAGTCTTGATCAGCTGCGACTTACAACTCAAAAGACCTAAACAGGACTTTACATTTGAGACTAGAGCTATTCTAGAGACAAACTGACGCTGGTAGGACTTAGGATTTGATCCACCAAAACACCAAAACTAGAATCTAAACAAGTAGCTACTGGGGAAAGGAAACTTAGCCAAATTTCCCAACAATTATGAATTTTTTTTTTTTTTGCGTTATTTATAATTTTTTTTTTAATGTTTTAAAGTTTAGTCATCGGAAACATTTTTGTATTTTCGGAATACCAAAGAAAGAACATAAACTTGATAATGGAATAAATTATTACAATTTATAAAGCTTACGTGGATTAGAAATGAAGTTCATTCTATTATTAAGGCAAATAAGTAGTGGATTCCTTAAAATATAATAGAATTCTTTTTCTTCTTTTGATATTTTTTTAATTAGGAATATCCTTTTGGATTTTATATGGAGCTGTTTGTATATAATACTAAATCCAATTGACGTTTTTTCATTTATATAAACTTCTTAGAAGATATATATCTACTATAGGAGGTGAAAGTTTAAATCTGGAGTTAAAATAAATTCAATGTAAATAAAAATGAATATGAGCCATAAAATTAATAATATCAATATTAGATGGAGATACAATTTCTAGAAAGTAGATCTATCTGCAGACGTGAATGTCATTCTTCTTAAAAGGATTTCACACATTCATATGTTTTTTTAGGCTTTTAAGTTCATCCTCGTGTCTTCCTTCGTATGTAGGCCTCTTCGTGAGCTATATTATTTTGAAACGTGACAACAATTAAGTAAAATATATTTTAAACATAAGATATAAAGTAATTAGCCATAAAATTAAAAACAAACTATACTCTTAGAGATATATTCATATCTCACATTGAAAGATTAGATCTATCTGTTGTATATCTTGTAAATTAGATTACCTAGATTTGATTTCCTTCTTATAAATACTTCCTTGTACATTATTTTTCATTGAGTGAAATAAAGATTATATTTCTCCACAAATACCCTCTAATTAGCATGTGTTCCGCCACTCGATAAACCGTGCTAATTTTATTAACTGATTTACTATTCATTGAAATTCAATTATTTAAAAAACATGGATTTAATATACACTATTTAATTTAGTAAATAGTATATGAAAATGTAATATGAGAGAAAGTGGCATTGGCATAGTTAATATTTAGTATATAATACTTATAAATAAAACTTAACTATATTTTAAACAATTACTAGGAATATAAAATTTTGTTGATTGTATTTTAGGAGTACTATCAATCGAGGACGTGAAAGATAGTTTAATTGTCGATTTAGGACCCCGAAAGATGAATTCTCAATTCAGGACCTGAAAGATCGCAAGGTCCTGGATTGAGAATTTTATAATATTTCGGGTCCTAAATTGAGAATTCATCTTTCGGAGTCCTAAATTGACAATTAAACTATCTTTTGGATTCAAAATCGATAATTCTCCTATATTTTAATATTATAAAATAAAATATATGAATATTTAATCGTGTAACGCACCTGAATAAATATAATTAAAATTGAAAATCAAATCGGGTCGGGCTGATTGTACGGTCAAGACTTGTAAACCATGCACATCCAGAAACTGCAAAAGCAAAAGACTGCCGGGTCGGGTCAACTTGACCTCTACGGTTCTACCTTCGTCTCAACGCCGACAACATAGGCAGTAAGGTAGATTGCTTTCCACGAAACTTCAATACGTGTGAAATGCCAAATAGCCCAATTATGAAATATACTTCAAATTTTATGTTTTATATGTGAAATGACATAGATCCAACTATATTATACATTATACCTAATTTTTTTAATTTAACATAAGTCATTAATCCTTTTAATTAAATAATCAAATTATGAAAAACTATACAAACATATAACCACATTTTTTGCGACAGAAACTTTGTCAAAAATCCATGTCACTAAATAAATGATAATGTATCTTTAAATGATATGATTCGAGGAGAAAGGAAAATAAATTGTATCAAGTCATTTACAAATATATACAATATTTTATTTAATGACGCGAGGTTTTGGTAAATCTAATTAGTTTTTTGCTAAATTTTAGTCTTGTATTTGTATAAACTATAAAGTAGAGTATCTTTAAATATTTGTTCATGCAACCTTTATTCCTACTCAAAACTCATTTTGTTATAAATTTTTTTCTTGAAGATAACAGAGTGTAAAGGGAGGAAAAAGCAACGGTGTAAAAATTAAAATTATCCACACATAATTCAACCCAACTATACATTTAATCAAATATTCATTTATCTCTTCCATATTTATAATCCTTAATCTAATTTAACTTATAATTATTTTTAATGAATAATTATCCATAAAATTGTAAATTTATAATTAATATTTATGTATAAACTAGAAAGCCAATCAATTGTTGCCACGTCTGCAGGTGATTGGGGGAAATCAGCCAGCCAGCTTGGCTTACCAGCCCTCCCACAATTTCTATTTGGCTATTTCTTTTAGACTACATCTAATAGCAACCACTCCAACCATCCAACCATTTCAATATTTAATTAATTTATCTATCTTCTACATCATCAATATCATCTCAACCCAACCACAACAATTTTACATAGTTTATCCGCAACTATCCAACCACGATATATATATATATATATATATATATATATATATATATATATATATATCTCTTCAGGATTTAAATTAATAGTTATGATTTAAATAATAAAAAATATAAATTACTAATTATAATAGAAATAGTAAAAATTATAAATTGTAACACGATTAAATAAAAGTAAATTGCATTGATCAAGTAAAATAAAATTATATCGCTAATATTACACTAGGATTGTTTAGGTATTAAAATTACATCGCTTTCGACGGACGGTTTGGATTGATGGATCGTCACCATGAAAATGTCTCCGTTACTGCTCGCGTCATGAATCCTCACGTTGTTTTATATTTATATATATGTGTGTCTAAATTATGTCGCCGGTGGCTGTGATCGGAGACGAGCTAGCTCGAGCTTATCGAGTGATCGAGTCCGATATTTACTGTTTTCGTAGAGAAGTCATGCAGAGTCTTGTCGTCGTTGTGTGTTTACTCTATCTGAATTAATCCAACTTTCTCTCTCTTTGCAATATGTTTTAGATATTTTCCGTTCAACCGAGCGCCGGCCGGAGTTGATGAATGCACGAACTATGCTTTTTTTTTTGTGGCAGTAGTTACTAGTAAGTAGTAAGTAACGGTGAGCCGCTTAATTTGAAAATGGAGAGAGAGAGAGAGAGAGAGAGAGAGAGAGAGAGGTCATGGAATGGATGAAGTGTTGGAGGAGGGAAGGAGACCCTTTCTCTCTCTAGAAAACATTACCGAACAACTGAAATCAACCAAAAGCATGTATGATTCCGCCGCCTTTTCAGACAAACCGCCGTGTTACACTTACATCTGCCCTGCCGCAGTTAAGATTCCTGTCTGCCGCACCGGATCTTCTCCGGTCCAAAAATTCACATTCTCAAATATTTTACAAAAATTCAAATATATATATATATATATTTTTATTATAAACAAAATGCTTTCACCAATAAAATCTAGCTCCTTACGAAATAAACCAATTTGTAAATGGATGTATCCATGTTCGAAACGAGCTATTTGAACGGCCAAGATGGACGCAGTGTTTGCTGACGCGTCTGACTACTTGAAAATAAATTATCTATATATATACGATAGAAATTAATACTCAATTATTTAATAAACTCTTTAAGATATTATGTTTTGCCAATCCGGACTCGGGATAAGGTGATAAATTAATAATTCACTAAAATTATAAGATAATACATTTTTGATATTTTCTGTATGTCTCATATAAAATATAAAGGGTAAATAGGGGAAAATCCCGTAAACTATTGACATTTTCGGAAAAATACCCCAATCTATTTCCATAAGTTAAAAATATCTCAATCTTTACTTTTATTTATGAATTATACCCTGATTTATTAATATTTTGGGAAAATACCCCAATGTATTATTATTAATTAAAAATACTACAATCTTTAATTTCGTTTACAATTATACCAAAACGAGAAATATTATAAGCTCACACAAAAATGTCGTCGTTTTTGTTTTTTTGTTTTTTTTTTCAATAAAAATACATTTATTTAAACTTATACACTTAAATATCTCAGCAAAAATTCGAACTTGTGATCTCGTGATTCATACAAGGTACTTTCACTACTGTATACAAATTCGTTGTCATTGATGCTACTCAGTGGCGGATCTATGTAGGCCCTTGCCCGATTTTTCTTTTCGTTTTTGTAATATCTTGATCTGATTTTTTATGGTATAGCCCCTCGTATAGAAGAAAAAATGAATGAAAATAAGAAAAAAAATAATATAAAATGATTCCAGCCCCTCGGGAAAATTGTGCTAATTAATTTTTAAGTGTTTTTATTTTTCAGTTAATTAAAGTTAAGTGTTAACTATGTAGGTCTTGAATTTCAATTTATTGCAGTGAAATCTATCAACCTCGTTATTGCCCAAAATAAACCAAAATGGAATATTCCTGCTTTGATGGGATTACGACCAAAAACTTAAATAACTAAAATTAAACCGGCAACAAATCTTGGATCGGAAGTTCTAAACAGAGGAATTAAACGGCCAAGATTTGCTGACGTGTCTGGTTGGTTGAATAATTAATTTATCCAAGTATTTGGTGATACCGCCACATTTTAATTTCCACACCATTTTTTTTTATTTCGACGTTATCATATTATTAGTTCATAGCAAAAGTTGTCTACGAAGAGGCAAAGTCGTTGTTTGTCTTTGATTTTTTATTTAATTGTATTTTATATAAAAATAACATAGGTTACATAAAACTAAAATAACAAAATTACACTACATAAAACAAGGCAACTACTTCAAATTAAATTTCATTGATTAAATTAAAACAACTGAGATCGATTATTTTGTAATTAATACTCCAGTGCAACATAATTATGTATATATATATATTTATATCATAATTATAAAATAAAAATATATGTATCAAAATTAGACTTTATTTGTAGAGAATAATAAATTATAAATTTAAGTATATTTTCTAATTATTTTTAGGGAAGGTCTTGGGTTAGGCAGACCTAAACGATTTAGGCGGGTTTTATCCATTAACCCAAGCTCAAACTCATATAATATACCCTAATTGGGATTAATAAACCCTAATTGGGATGGGTCAACCCATTTGGGTAGGATAATACCCGCCTAAATCGTTTAGGCCTGCCTAACGCAAGTTTTTGCCTTATTTTTATAGTATTATATGAAAGATATATTAATTTGAATGTTATATATAAAAAAAATTTAATAATGAATATAATATAGATAAGTGTCCACATCTTATTTATCAAAGCATTAAAAAGTAAAAGAGAAACTAATCGGAATGCAAGAGTTGTGGTTGGGTCTCCTCCCAAGTCCCATGGAAACCGGTCTCCAAAAATTCATTCAACAAATTTTTAATAGTATTATTTTGAGTGAGGTGGTGTGCGACTTATGCTATGTGATAAAATCAGATTCTTTATACAACTAATTGTCGTGGGATTGTTTCAAATTTAGTTTAGTAGAAATTAAAAAATTGATTTAGTTTCAAAAAAATAACAGTTCGAGAATTAAACAATTACCTGGAATTATAATTAAATAAATTCATATTTGACATAACTTTAAGATATCAACAAATCTTCACTAAAATAATCGTCAAAATTTAATTAAACCACATTATATTTTACGCATATATAGTAACTTTAATTTTTAATTAAAATAGAAAAACCAATGTTACAATTTTTAATTTAAATTTTGATCGTAAGTTTAACAATTACAAAATTTTAAAACATTTTAAATTCAGTCATCATGAAGGGATATTTATTTGGAACTACTCCCTCCGTCCCACTCCAATTGGCACACTTACCCAATTGGGCGTCTCAACCAAATTGTCACATTTATAAAAATGACAACTTTTTCACACTCTACAATAAAATATTAATCCCACTAACTCATTCTACACTCACAGCTCTTAATTTCCGTGCCGAAAAGAAACATGTCAATTGGCATGGGACGGAGGGAGTATAAATTAATTGAAATTTAAAATAAATAAATAAAAAATATCTAAAGAGGTAGCTATGTCTCTTTACTATCTGTCCTCCACATAGGGCTGAATATTCGATTATTCTGTTCGGTTTTGGCCTATAAAATAACTAAACCGAAATAATCGAATTTAAATTTGAGGTAACCGAATCGAATTGAATTACCGAAATAATCGAACCGAAATTCTTATTCGGTTTTCTGTTATAGCCGAAAACTTATATAAATTTAATAAATTAATAAAATTAATAATAAAAATTATATATATTTATATTAATTTAATTATAGATATTATATATTTATTAATAATATATATATAAATTCGGTTATTTAGTTATTTCTGTCCGGAGAAAAAATAATCGAACCGAAAACCGAAATATTGAAAAAAAAATAATCGAACCAAACCGAAAAAAAAAAAAAAAAAATCGAACCAAAATAACCAAAATTTTTTCAGTTCTCGATTTTCGGTTTCTTGCTTACCCCTACCTCCACATCATCATTTCTCTCTCTCCTCCAACCCAAGTCACCGCACTGGATGCACAGCAGGGGTGCTGTACCTCGCCGCACAGGATTCTGAACCCTCCCTTCTACGAAAGCAATACACATTTGAGATTTTCGGGCTCTTTTTTCATGTGGAAGTGGGACCGACCGCACAATACACATCATTCCATTGTAATAACTCCCCCGTCTTAATCAAAAACAAAAAATTAGCCTATAATTATATAATTAGGGGGTAATTATCCTATAATTATTTTTTTTATAATATTTTAATTTTTAATTAAAAATAATAACTAAAGCATAAAAATCGGAATGGACATGTGGCTTTATTTAATTGATTGATATTTGAGGGTGTCTTCATAGCCACAGGGACCAGGATCCTCTACAGTGGCCTCCATCCACACTACAAAAAAAACTACGTGTAGTGATAATAATGTCAGTGACATTTAAATTTTTGTGGCTAAAAACACATTTTTAGCAACAATTATGTATTTTGTCACAAAAAATGCAATTTGTGACAATTTAATTAGTTGCGGATATTTATTGTCACTAAAGCTAGTGGCAATAATATTTTTGTGACTAAACATATATTTATAGCAACAATAAATTCTTTTGTCATAGCAAATATGAGTTGTGACAATTTTATTAGTTGCGAATATTTATTGTCACTAAAGTTAGTGACAATAATATTTTTGTTACTAAATATATATCTACTGCAACAATAAATTTTCTTGTCACAAAAAATATAATTTGTAATAATTTCATAAGTTGTAAATATTTATTGTCACTAATATTTTTGACAATAAATATTTTGTAACTAAAAATACTATTTTAGCTACAATTAATTTTTTCATCACAATATTTTTCAATTTGTGACAATTTCATATGTTGTTAGTATTTACCGTCACTAAAGTCAGTGACAATAATTTATTTTGTTGCTAAATAAATTTATAGTGACAGTAACCAAATTTATCACAATAAATAATAAATAGTGATAATTTAATATATTATAACTGAATTTGACAATAATAATATTTTTATTATGTTTTAATAAAATTTCAAAATTTAATAAACTCCACTAGTTCATTAGTAATAATTTTTATAAGCCATCAATTTGCTTTTGGTTACGTATTATCTAAAACTTTTAAATTTTATGAAATTCTATTATATACTTCCAAATATATGAAATTATATCCTACATTATGTTTTATTAAGTAATTTGATCCCCACCCACTTAACACTGTTAAGATTTTATTACATTTTTGGTTAAGACTATTATGATATTTACCCATATTAAACAAAATTCTTGATGTGGCAATTAAATAATAATTGAATATTGACTTTATATATTAAAGTAATTAAATTATATAAATATTTTTATATAAGTAATAAATATTAATAAAAAATTACATTTAAAAACATTTAAAATATGATTAAAGATTATGTTACTATATTAAAAATTATTCTATTTAAAGGTGATAAGATTCAAAATGTGTAATTAAGCTAAAATTCAGATTGAATTAAAACTTTAATCATGTATTTAAATAAAAACACACAATTAATTAAGATTATTGAATTTTTAATGAGTTAATTATTTATTCAAAATATAAAATAATGTGTAAATTTAAATTGTTTAGTTAAATTATAATTTTAATTACATAATTATGAAAAATTTATGTTTAATATAAATTAAAATCTTACGTTATAAATTTTTTTTATTAAAACTTATTTTTTATTCAAATTTAATTATTAGTAATCTTATAAATTAAAAAACTACTATCACTTCGACAAATACTAAATAATGAAGTAAAAGTGAATATTGTGTAGTAGTTTTTTAATATAAAACTGTATAAAACTTCATTTTATCAATATTTACATTTTACTTTTATTTTTAGAATTCTCTGATGTGGTAGTAATTTTTAATTTATAAGTTTGTCAAGATTTAAAATTATAAAGAGTAATAGATTCCATAAATTTATTAAGTTTAGATAGATAGACACTATTACCTTACATATATTAACTATCCAAAATATTAATAATTAATCACTTGGTGCAGTGGATAGATATAAAGGATTAAATTAAGAGGTAAAAGGTTCGAATCCTGTTGGAAGCACTAAATATTAATTTTTTATATGAGTATGTGCAGGGCACTTGATTATTCATAGGTGCGGTGCGATGCGATGTTGGCTCGGTGGTCCTAATTGCTCGTGGTGCGGCACGATGTCGGTGGATTCAGTCGATGGTTGGTTGTGGCTCGGTGGTGGTAGGCTAGATGCAGTTCAATGGTTGGGTGTGGTGCGGTTGGTTAGTTGTGGCTTGATGTTGGAGGGTTAGGTGCGATGCAACGGTTGGGTGCGGTTCAAGGCATTGCGGCTCAGTGGTGGCTCGACCGACGGTTAGGTACGGTGTAGGTGGGTTCAGATGATCTGGTCAACTATGGCTAGGTATTTTAGTGACGATAATTTTTGCTACTAAATTCGAAGTTTTTGTGATAATTAGTGTTGTGGCTAAAAGGTGTTTATTTAGTGACAACATTTATGTGTAACTATATAATGATATTTTAGTGACGACAAATTATGCTACTATATTATAAAGTTTTAGTGATAATTATTATAGTGGCTAAAACATGTTTATTTAGTGACAACACATCTGTGCGACTATATCATGACATTTTAGTGACGATTAAAGTTTGTAACTAATTAATAGTGAATTAGTGATGAAAATTGGAGTCACAATAAAATAGATCAATAGTGACGACTATTGTAGTTCGTCGCTAAACCCTTTAGCCACTATTCAGTAGCCACGACATAGCGACGACACACAATATTGTCACTAAGATGCTACAGTGACAAAATTCATATTTATAGTGATAATTTTTGTCGCCATTATAGACCATTTTTTTTGTAGTGCCAACACATAATACCACATGTCATTATATTAGTTTTTCTAATTTTATTATTTATTTCTAATTGAGGAATGAGTTTAGGAATTATTATAGTTAGTGTAACTATCTAATAATTAATTTTTTTATAATATTTTAGATTTTAATTAAAAATATAAACAAGAGTATAGAAATTTATAAAATTCTATTTTTTGTAATAACATTACCATAATAAGTTGAAAGTAATATGACCAGATTAATTAGAAATAATGTATAATTTTTTAAAACTTAAATGTTCATAATGAAATAAATAAAATTTAAAAATAAATAAGAATTTGGAAGAAGAAAAAAAATAAAAAGATTGGCAACAAAGTCACCCATAACACATTCTTAGCCCAGGATGCGAGAACCAATCCGAATAATCAACGGCTTTTCTTTAGAAAAAGTCCATGCCATTCAATAATATTGGAAAAATGGCAGCGTAAGGGTACGTGGAAGGAGTTGAAAAACAAAAGAAATGACCTTAATTATGAAATAATGAATAGAATATAATTAACTATAACTTGAATATTCATGTCGAAACTGATAATATATAAATCTAGCTTAGATTTATTTTTGAGATATGCATGCATGCATATATTTTATGTATATCTTTTCCTAGTTCATATCTTTCTAGGGTTTCTAGGTCTTTTGTAATCTCTATATATATGTTCAATCAATAAACCTAATTTTCAAGGCCAATAATATTTTCTCTATCATGGTATCAGCCTAACCGATTCATTTTTTCTTTCCCGGCGGCGCACGATCTCTCCCTTCCTCTTCTTCGCCGTCGTCAGTTCCATGGCTGTCGACGATCACCTTCCTCTCTCCACTCTCATCCATATGATCACCATCAAACTCTCTTCCTCAAATTTTCTTTTATGGCGTTCCCAGATCGTGCCCCTTCTCACATGCCAAGACTTGATCAAATATGTAGACGGCACGTTTCCTGCGCCGCCCACGCACGTCGCGTCGCCCAACCACACAACTCCGGCCGCTCCTAATCCGGCCTACTCATCTTGGTATTTACAGGATCAGCGGCTCTTAAGCCTTCTTCTCTCCACTCTTTCTGAAGAGGCAATGGCTGAAGTTCTTGGATGCACGACGTCGCGTGCTGTTTGGCTTGCTCTAGATGCTGCCTTCAGCAACAAGTCAAAAACTCGTGAACTACAACTTAAAGACGACCTCCAGTTGATGAAGCGCGGTTCGCGCTCGGTTTCAGAATATGCTCGAGAGTTCAAGTCTCTCTGCGATCAACTTGCTGCTATCGGCCGTCCAGTTGACGACACAGATAAAGCGCATTGGTTTCTTTGCGGGTTAGGTCCCGCTTTTGCATCTTTTTCAGTCGCGCAGATGGCTTTGACTGCGCTACCTACTTTTCGAGAACTTGTCTCGAAAGCCGAGAGTCATTCTCTATTTCAGGACTCTCTAGACGCCTCTCCTGCATCGACGGTCGCCTTCTATTCGCAAAACAACTCGCATCAGAAGTCCGGTGGATCATCAGGTAAAGGACATTCATCAGGCAGAGGTGGTGGTCAGAACGGTGGGAAACGCGATCGGGGTCGCGGCTCTTATAATAATCGCCCGCCGCGTTGTCAGATCTGCCGTCAGGATGGCCACTATGCAACCTTTTGCCCGGACAGATATTCTCATGCGCCATCTCGCACATCCGACGCCAATATTGCTGAAGCCCTTCAGACACGATGCACGATCTCTTCTCAGAATTCTTCTGATTGGTTTCTTGATACAGACGCTTCATCTCACATGACTCCGGATCCCTCTACCCTCGATTCTTCGCAGCCGTACACAGGATCTGATCATGTTCTTGTCGGTAATGGTGCATCTCTTTCCATATCTCGTGTTGGTTCTTCAAGTATTTCAGGTTCTATGAAATTATTGGATGTCTTGGTGGTTCCTTCATTAACCAAGAACCTTTTATCTGTCAGCAAACTAACATCGGATTATCATGTTGATGTTTTATTTTCTGATCGTTTCTTTACTATTCAGCACCGGCTCACCAAGGAAATTCTCGCTAGGGGGCGTCGAAATTCAGGGTTGTACACGTTGGATCACTTTCAGCCGGCGTTTATTTCCCAATTAAAGAGCAACAGTTTACGTGCATCTTTTGAGTCATGGCATAGTCGTCTAGGTCATGTACCTTTCGACATTATTTCCTTATTATGTCGAAACGGTCATATTTCAGTTACTTCTTGTTTGCCAAAGCCGTCTCCTTGTCCATCTTGCCAACTTGGCAAGAGTTCTCGTTTACCTTTTCAATTAAATGAAAAACGTTGTTCTCATGTTTTGGATCTTATTCACTGTGACTTGTGGGGGCCTGCGCCCATTACTTCTGCTGCTGGATTTCGTTATTATGTGATATTTGTTGATGATCACAGTCGTTTCACTTGGTTTTATCCTTTGCTGCGGAAATCTGATTTTTTTACTCATCTCAAATCATTTACTGCTTTGGTTGAAAATCAGTTTTCTACTACAATTAAACGCTTTCAAAGCGATGGGGGCACTGAGTTCACTAACAGTCTTGTTCAAGATTTTTTCCGGACAAAAGGCAATCTTCATCAGCGTTCCTGCCCGTACACTCCTTCCCAGAATGGCCGGGCAGAACGCAAACATCGGCATATCACTGAGATAGGTCTTACTCTATTATTTCAGTCGCACTTACCTCTGACATATTGGGTTGATGCTTTCTGTACAGCTACTTATGTCATCAACGGTCTTCCCTCAACAATTCTTGCAGGGAAAATCACCATTTGAGGTTCTTTTCAGAGCTGCTCCAAATTATGCTCACTTTCACCCTTTTGGCTGTCGCGTGTATCCATGTCTCAGGGATTATGCTGAAACTAAATTCTCGCAGCGCAGTGCCTCATGCATATTCCTCAGTTTTTTGTCTATTCACAAAGGGTTTCGATGCCTTGACCCTTCCACGGCTAGGGTTTACATTACCCGTCACGCCCGATTTGATGACTCATATTTTCCCTATGCCGCCTCCTCAAAGTCGGCGCCGCTATCCATGCTCGATATATCTACCTTCATGGAGCCGACGTCCGTGTCTCCTACACCTTCTACGCCCTCGGCATCGTCTTCTGCAGCTCCTGCCGCCGACAACTCCCATTCGCCATGCATCTTATGTCCTGCGGCCGAAGCACATTCACCACCGCTGCCAACGGACGAAGCTCCAGCTGCCCCTCAGCCTTCACCGCGCCAGCCTTCTCCGCTCGCGGCTCAGCCAGATGTTGCGCCCGCTACTCATCCCATGGTTACTCGGGCTAGGGCAGGTATCTTTAAACCTAAACATCTTGCCTATTATGTCTCCACTGACCTACATACTGCTCTGCTTGCTTCTTCTGAGCCTAAGGGTTTCAAATCCGCTGCCAAACACCCGGAATGGCTAGCAGCAATGACTGAAGAGATGAATGCTCTTCGTGCTAATAACACATGGACTCTTGTTCCTAAGCCTCCGAACACAAATATTGTAGGTTCAAAATGGGTTTTCAGGACGAAGTTTCGTTCCAATGGTTCTATTGAACGTCACAAAGCTCGTCTTGTGGCTCAGGGTTTTTCTCAGATTCCTGGTCTGGATTTCTCGCATACTTTCAGTCCCGTAATCAAAGCCGTGATAGTTCGTATTATTCTATCTCTTGCTTCTCATCATGGATGGCTTTTACATCAACTCGATGTAAAGAACGCCTTTCTTAATGGTATTCTCTCATCGCCTGTTTACATGGAACAACCGCCGGGCTTCATCGACCCTCGCTTCCCAAATCACGTCTGCCGTTTATCAAAAGCACTTTATGGTCTTAAGCAAGCTCCTCGTGCATGGTTCCAGCGACTGAGTGATTTTCTGATCTCTATGGGTTTCTTGTGTAGCCGTGCAGATACATCATTGTTTATTTTCTCTCGGAATTCTGTGCTCCTATTCCTATTGGTTTATGTGGACGATATCATACTCACCGGCAACAGCTCATCGTCTATTTCAGCTTTCATTACTCGGATGCATCACGAATTCGCCATCAAAGACATGGGTCGTTTGAGTTATTTTCTTGGTCTCGAAGTTACTTATACAGACAATGGTTTTTATCTTTCTCAAGCCAAGTATGCAAAGGACATTCTCACTCGGTTTGATATTCTCGACGCAAAGCCAGTTTCGACCCCTCTTCCTGCTGGTCTCGCCCTCACTGCTGTCGGTTCTCCATATTATGATACAACCGGTTATCGTTCAGTGGTGGGTGCCCTGCAATATCTCACTATCACTCGTCCGGACATTGCCTTTGCCGTAAATCATGTCAGCCAGTTCCTTCATGCTCCCACTGTCGATCACTTTCATGCAGTGAAACGCATCTTACGCTACGTCAAAGGCACTCTTTCTCACGGCCTCCTTTTCTCATGCCACTCTGACTGCGATCTCGTCGCCTACTCCGATGCTGATTGGGCACGTTGTCCGGATTCTAGGCGCTCTACATATGGCTATGCGATTTTTCTTGCAGGTAATTTGGTTTCCTGGAGCGCAAAGAAACAACCTACTGTTGCACGCTCCAGCTGTGAGTAGGAATATCGTGCAATTGCTTACACTGCTGCTGAGGTTCTGTGGATTCGCACCCTACTTCGAGAGTTACAAGTTTCATTAGCTCGGCCTCCGGATCTCTATTGTGATAACAAAAGTTCAATTTTTATGACTCAGAATCCTGTGGCGCATAAACGGGCAAAGCATATTGACATCGATTACCACTTTGTCCGTGAACTCGTCCAGACGAAGCAACTATCAACCGAATTTGTCCCCTCAGATCGACAAATCGCGGACATTTTCACTAAGTCGCTTGCTCGATCACTTTTTGACTTCTTTAGGGACAAGCTTCGAGTCTTTTCCGTACCGACGTCTCGCTTGAGGGGGGATGATAATATATAAATCTAGCTTAGATTTATTTTTGAGATATGCATGCATGCATATATTTTATGTATATCTTTTCCTAGTTCATATCTTTCTAGGGTTTCTAGGTCTTTTGTAATCTCTATATATATGTTCAATCAATAAACCTAATTTTCAAGGCCAATAATATTTTCTCTATCAGAAACCATTCTGCCTCTTTTACACTTTTCCACCAATCAGAGGATCATCTTGTCTTCTTCCACGAAATTACACACAATATACATACATGACATTTTTGGACCCTCCCCCTTTGTCTTATATAATGATGGGCATGCTAGAACTCCAATAACTGCAAGATTTCCACTTAAAGATAAAAAGGAAACAGGTGTCCGACTCCGGCCGGGAAGTTCTCCGACAAGAAAATGCCGCGTTACAACAACTGCCCCGTCGCAGTCCGTGGAGCCATCAAGCGCCGAATCTTCTCCGACCTCTTCCGCATGGTGAAGGCAGCTTTCCGCTCCGTCGTCTGCTTCTTCTCTCCGCATTGATTCATGATCATCACCATGAAGATGTACGACTCCATTGTTTTTTTGTTTTTTTTTAAATGTATGTTTAGTGTTTTTATGTCACCGGTGATTGGAAAGGAGCTAGATCGAGTGAAGAACCGAGTGATTATTTCCTTCGTATCAGTCATGAGTCTGTGTGTTTAAGATTGTTTGGTTTGCAATAATATTTAGATATTTTCCGTTGATGAATTTTTAGATATTTTCCGTTCAAACTTTATTGATCGTAGTAGTGAGTAACGACCAATGGTGAGCCGCTTCAAACAATTCACAACAAGAAACATGCTGATAGACAACGGTTTAGGCTTGAAACCGTCGTCGTAGAGTATTTAAAACCTAAACCGTTGTCGTAGAGTATCTAAAAACGCATAAAAACAACGATTCTTCCTTACCGTTGTTGTTTAGGTGTTGTCTATTACACAAAAGACAACATATATATTTAAGTGTTGTATATTATCTACAATTTTAAATTAATTAATTTGATATCTTAAACCAAATTATATCACCAAATTAAAATTCTCTCTTCCCTTCTCCTTTAAAACAAACTCACGCCTCCTTCACTCTTTCCAGCCCGCCGTCCAACTCCTTCACTGCCGCCGTCTGCGCGCCTGCACTACCGCCTTCGCCCCTGTTTGAAGTTTGATACAATGGAATCTTACGGAAGAATTCGTGCTTTCTAGGGTTTCGTTTGAGCGCAAATCTTTATGAAAATATCGTTCAGGTTGGAATCCCAAGAAAATTTTGTACTGAAGCTTGATATTGTGAAGGTACTCGGAATTCTGCTTTTTGGTATCCATGAAAAATGTATCTTTTCAATCCTTTTCCATCTTTTCTCAGTTTGCTACTTGAAGTGTGGTTTTAGTGTGAGTTTCCCTTTTGCTTTTCTTAAGCTTTGGGTGTGTGGCTATGGCAAAACTATATATGGAAAACTTATAGTTGGTTTTCTTTTGTGTTTCTCTTCCTGTCTTTTAGATAAAGCAGGGAACTGAAGATCCAGTTTGAAATAATGATCAAGTTTCTTTCTCTTTTGATTCTTTTGTCTCTAGGTTTATCCTTGTGGTTTTTCTAGTTCTTGCTTTGTGAACCAACTCACACATCAGTTGTTTGCTATTAACCATCTTCCTTCTCAAGTTTAAAACACATAAGATATGGTAAAAACTTGCGTTAGGCACGCATAAATGGTTTAGGCAGGTTTTATCCATACCCAAATGGGTTCACCCACCCAAATAGGATTTATTAATCCCCAATTAGGGTATATTAAATGAGTTTGGGTTAATGGATAAAACCCGCCTAAATGATTAGGCACGTCTAACCTGAGACCTTCTCATAAGATATTAATAATATTTCGTTGAATAGGCTAGATGATAAAGAATAATATTATGAAACAATTCATTAAAGAATATGAGCTAGAGGGAGGTGGTGGCGGAATCGAGATTCCTCTGTAGATGTCATATTGGAGTTTCTGAGAAGGATCAACTTTGCCAAGGCAGAAGCTGCATTGCGAGGTGAATTGGGAAATAGACCTGACATTAATGGTATAGAGAAACTCTTTGTGTAAATACTAGTCTAGATGTGGGTGAGTGCATTATTAGAGGACCTTGACCTTTTCTACTTTGGTGCATGATATTTATCTGAATCCACATGCAAGTATTTCTATTATATTGTTTTTTTGGGCGGATGCAAATTTGAAGCAAATTGGAGGGGAAATAAAACAGATTCAGATCAGGGCGGATCTAAAAACTTAGGACTGAGAATACAATATATAAATAAAATTGGGGTACATTATATAATGATATACATAAATAAATAATAATAAATATATATGTATTTATTAATAATAATAAATTTAATATATATAAATATTTAATAATAAAATAAAATTAGTATCACAATTTAATGTTTTGGCCATGCTGTTTTAGTTTCTGCGTAGTGTGCTCATACTCCCAATTTTAGTGTCAAATGAGAGTGAGACCCTAGGCGAGCGAGCAATTGAACTGGTGGACATTAACATTCACTAGCTTGCGAGAGATCGTGAGGACAAATTGTAATCCTGAAGCAAGTGTATTCCAGATTTGGTCTGAAGAGAGGACGTAGAACGGTTGTTCAAACCTCTATAAATCCTTTGATTTCTTACTGCTTTATTTATTATCTGCAAGGATTTAAAACTCAATACATTCTAGTGTTGAAATATTTTCGAACTGAATTAAGAATCAAGCTCGTTACTTTGTCTAAAGAAACACTGAATTCTCTAAAGAAAAAAGGCAATTAAGGTTTTGTGTAATCAATTCAAGCTATAAAGTTCTTTTTTATCATTTATTTCTGTATTTTAGAATTTATTCTATTCAAGTATTCTTTTAAATATTATCTATAAAAAACCGACATCAACAAACACTATTAAATAAAAATATAATTATTGTGTGGATAGTAAAATATTTTAATATTTAGAAGACGTCGTCATGACATGGCAAGCGGCCTTTTAGAGTTCGTATTTTAATACTCCTTCCGTCCCAAGTAAATTGTTCATATTTCCTTTTTCGTCTGTCCCACAATATTAGTTCACTTTCCTAAAATAGTAAATTCTCTACACTCATCAATAAAATATTCATCCCACTAACTCCCACTATCACTCACATGCATTGGTTATCGTGCCCGGTCAAATGTGGACAATTTGACCGGGACGGGGGAGTATTTAGGAGACGGCGTCATGACATGGCAAACGGCCTTTTAGAGTTCGTATTTTAATATTTAGGAGACGGTGTCATGACATGGCAAAATTGAAGAATTTTCTTCGAGAAAGCAAAAATTGCAGGGTTTGGTTGGTAATCATTTTCAATTATTAAAATTATAAATTCTTATTTAATACGTACAATTTTATAATTATAATTCTAGGGTTTATTCATATATAATATTTCTAGCAATTAATTTTTAATTTTTAATTAAAATTTAATTCTAGAATTGATTAATTATTAACTTTAATTTGTATTCTCATAAAATATTAGTTTTGATCTTAAAAATCAATTAAAGTATATTGTATTATATTTAATTTTAGTTTTCGTAAAATAATTATTAAAATTAATCATCGAGAATGTAGAACACTATTGTGGAAGAGATGATTTGATCCGATCTACATATATCCAAAAACCAACCCAAGGACATCATTTAGTAAAATATTTATTTTCTCATTCATATTTACAATCTATAACTCAATTTTAGTTATATTCGTATCAATGACATCATTTAACCTCAGTTATTATTTATTTTTATTAGATTTTTCATTATATATGATCAATACCAATATTTATTAAAATAAAAGATCTATGAAAACATTTTACATTTTAAATCCGTATTGTATTGAAAATAGTTTATTGTACACTTTAAAGTATATTAATTATAGGCTCTTTTTTGAAGAGAAGAAACCAATACAAATTCTAATAATCTAATATCTACTGAACATTTATTACAAAATTGTGTAAAATGAATAACCAATCAAGTATAAGCGAATTCCTACCTTTTAGTTTGGTTACCACTTACCACGAAACTTCCAAATTATACATTACGGGGGGGCGCCCGCCGCCTCTCTCCCCCTTATAAAACGACGCCTGCATATTTTCCAGTTAGAAAGATAAAAAAAGAAACAGGGTCGGACTCTGGGAATTTCTCCGACAAGATATATAATGCCGCATCTCAACAACCGCTCCGCCGCAGTCCGTGGAGCAATCAAGCGCCGGATTTTCTCCGACCTCTTCCGCATGCTGAAGGCAGCTTTCCGCGCCGCCGTCCGCTTCTTCTCTCCGCATTGATTCATGATCATTTTTTTTTCTTTCTTTCTTTTCTTTTCTGTTTCGTATTGAAGTCTCATGTCTTTGGTTGTTGTGTGTTTAAATTTACTCAAGCTAAGGAAGGCCGTTTGGTTTTCAGACTTGCTCTGTCTCTGCAATAATTTTTATATTTCTAATGATGAATTTTTAGATATTTTCTCAACGGAAAAACCTTTTTTCATCGACGTATTGAATTAAGTCGTGAGTCTATGGGCGTTGTGTGTTTCCGTTTAATCAGACTTACTCTGTATTTTTCCGTTCAATCGTGCGCCCGCCGGAGTTCGATGAATTTTTAGATATTTTCCGTTCAAACTTTGTTTATTGTAGTTGTAAGTAAGTAACGACTAACGGTGAGCCGCTTCAGGCAACGGCTATCCACAAATTACAAATCTGAAAATGAAATATTAAATATTACTACCTCCGTCCCAAAACAATTGTCTTGTTTGAAATGGCACAGATACCAATGCGAGTAGAGATAAAGAAAATTAGTATTTTAATAGTGAGTGTGTATTAACTTTCCATTTAAGGAAAGAGGACAATTGTTTGGGACAGACGAAAAAGGAAAACAAGATAATTGTTTTGGGACGGAGGGAGTACATTATAAGTTCTTTACAGGGAGCTCGATTTCATCTATATGCTAGTTTTTTGTTAAGTATTCATAATAATGACATATTTTTTCATTCATGTAGAAATTTTAACTTTTTTTAATTTTGGGAAAACCAGAAGTGTTTCGATTATGCGTCAATTTTGATTGTAAAATTATTACATATGTTGAAAAATGAAACACAGAAATTTTGTATTTTAATTGTGAATGTATCTGAAATGAAAAAATCAATTACGAATGGTTGAAATTATTATTATTTAATAAAAAAAAGTATAAAATTATATATTATTAAAATATATCCAAACAATTATTGAACGTAATAGTTAGTATAAATAAATAAAACTCCCTATTTTTACTCCAACGATTTCTGTGACGGTGCTGAGATCTTTATCTAAAATAAATATTTACGAATTGACAAAAACTTACGTTAGACAGGCCTAAACGGTTTAGGCGGGTTTTATCCTATCCAAATAAGGTTTATTAATCCCAAATAGAGTATATTATATGAGTTTGAGCTTGGGTTTATGGATAAAATCCGCCTAAATCGTTTAGGCCCGCCTAACTCAAGACCTTCCCTTAAATATTTTACTTAAGAACTGTAATATAAATGTAAAAAAAGAACAATGAAGAATTCATATTTCGGTCGGGGCGAAAATAATTGTGAATGGAAAAACTTAAATATTAGATATTTAAGTATTTCACTTTATATATATGGTGCAATATTTAATAGAATCATGGAGGAAATGGCAGAATGGATATCGAGGTAAATGTGCTGATAATGTAAACTCTGCATTATTCAGAAAATCAGAAATGTTGTAGATGATCATAGTCATGAGAAAGAGGGATGGCAAGGTAGTGGTGGCCATTTGGAACCGGAACCGTCGGAACCGGCCCGGCGGTTCACAGTTCGGAATCAGAACCGTAACTGTTTTTGGACGGGTCGGTTCAGGTTCAAGAAATAGCCCGAACCGGAACGACGGTTCTAAACCGGAATCGGCGGTTCCGGTTCCGAACCGTTGAAAATATTTTTGAAAATTCAAAAATCGACGAATCAGAGAACGCCACGTATCCCTAAAAAAATAAAATATTTTTGAACCGCCGGTTCCGGTTCGAAACCAGAACCGAAACCATTTTTGGACGGGCCGGTTCCGGTTCCAACTTTCTGGAACCGCCGAACCGGCGGTTCCAAACCCGTGGCCACCACTATGGCAAGGGAAAAGGAAGCCCAACCCATTTATTGGACATGTGATAGCAATTTAAATTGGTGCAAATAGAAATACATACATTCATGGCATGCCCAGTGGATTTTCATAATTCAGATCTTTCCTCAAGTTTCCAAGAAAATAATCAACTAGTTTGGGTATATGCACCAAGCACTAGACAACACTGTTCATAAACAAGTATTCTCAAGAGTATACAGTCCAGCCCAAAGCCCTAGTGCCATTAAAAGCACTACAATTAGCAATGGACGGAAGAACTCTAGAACTCTAGAACTCTAGAAAACAAGTTCACTTTATCCACACTTCCATTCGTCACAAGTGCCAAGATGTTGTGTTCCTTTGCGTTGTTGAACTACATCACTTTTTCTTCCAACCCCTCTGAAAGTGTCGCCAGGATCAGCTCACGAGCTACGGAGTCCAATAGGGCTCGTCTTTCTCTTCTTGTGTTCACTCGTTATTTTGCTTTTTCGACCATCTTTGATCTGTCATATCCGTCTAGACGATTATTGGCCTTAAGGATCTTGATTGGTCCACACTCGATAACTTCAACCATCTCTAGATATATACTTTTGAACAGTATGGTGGACCTCTTCTTTCATATGACGAATTTCTCTGTCCAGTATAGTGGAAGCTTTGCGCTGTTCATCTTGATGAACTTATAACCTGCTCGCTACAACACGAATAAGTGCAAGGAAATATGGATATGGTCCTAAGTGACTCAAAATAACTAGTATGTATAGACCAACTGCTCTAATATCACTTGTTGGTCCCGAGATCAAAGTTTTGATACACGCATGGGAAATCTTATAAGAAAACTTGCACTCACAAACTGGTTGTTACTCACCAGTTTGTTTGTGTTTCTGAAAATTTGTTGATAGCAAGTTTGGGATTAGTTTAAAGTTTGAGATATACTTCAACAAATTAGATAGTGTTGAGTTTTAAATCCTTACGAAAAAAGTTTTTAAAAAAACATTAAATGCACAAGGATTTGTAGAGGTTCAAAAACAAAATTCATACGTTCTCTCTTCAAACGCAACAAAAAAATCTCAAATTTGCGACGAAATCGCGACGGACAAAAAAACGGGTCGTGATTTTGCGATGGGTTCAAACGGATTTTCGAAAATTTTGCGATGGAATTCCGTCGCTAAATTTTGCGACGAAAATTCTGTTGCCATTTTGTTCGCAATTTTTTTGAGCCAAATTTATCGACGAAATTTTCCATCGCAAAATATTTAATATATATTATTGAGGTTCATATCGTAACGAATATGGAGCCCCGAGAACTACAAACTCGAATGAAGAAGAAACAACATGACGAAAATTAGAATGTAGTTAATGTGAAATAAAGTAGGACAAACTGTATGAATCCTATCTATTTTATATGATTAATAACCGAGCTCTCCAATCTCTTTAACTATTGCTATAGCTTGTAAGGTGGTATTCTTTTTTCTATCGTGTGTCAGATATCGTGAATGGAACCACGTTGTAGTTGGGCTCTCTGAAAATCCAGTGAGCTAGTCGTTATGTGCCCGTTATCCTTTTCGACCGTTGGGAATTGTTAAGGCAGGTCGCTATTTGCATATCAGATGTCCTCCTCGATGATCGAACTGCCTTTTATCCTGGTCGAAGTACTACAAGCCCGTCGAACTGCTTTTAGTTTATCGGACTGATTTCGTGGCGGGCTGTGGTCCATACGGACCGGGCTGCTGTGATCTTGTTGGGCCGATATTGCTACTGCTCCCCTACTGGGCCCATTTGGCTGTGTGTTGGGCCCTTTGCCGGGTCGTACTCAGTTCGGATCCCAACATATATATATTTCTTAAATCATGTAGATATTGAACCGACCGACCAGATCACGAGTTCGAGTCCTCTTGTGCGCGCGACCTGAACCGGCCGGTCCAAGTCAAAATAATGAACCGGTCTATAAAAAACTGGTTAAATAATAAAAATTAAATATTTTTTTTTTACAAAATAATATTTTGCGACCGAAATTCGAATTATGTCGCAAAAAAGATTAGGGACAAGATATTTTGCGACAAGTTTTTCCGTCGCAAATTTGCAAATTTATGGTAGTGCATGAGACCTTGAGTCTAGAAAACACTAAGCTTTAGAATACAAGAATTCTCACAATCTATTGTAAGCTGATGAATGCCGGTGCCCAACAGTACAGACCGTTGCTTTCTCCGCTTCGCATATTTGAAGTGTGGGCCCACCACGCACACCAAACAATAAAATATACACATTTAAGCAATAAGCTATAGTGAATCAATTAATGAATGAAAATAGTTTATCAAACAATATGTTATAAAGTAAGAAACAATAAAATGATACTCCCTCCGTCCCACCTCAATTGTCCCACTTTCCTTTTTCGTCCGTCCCACCTCAATTGTCCCATTACTTAAAAAGGCAATTTTTTCACACTCAACAATAAAATATTAAGAGTCAAATAATGAGATATAATATATCAAACAAAAATATATTATAGAAGAACAAACGGAAATAATAAAAGAAAATAACAAAAATTAAAAAACAAAAAAAAGTTGGCGTGAGAAAATAAAATAACAAATTACATTAAAATAGGAAGAGAAATATTTTAAATAATTACCTCAATACCTGGATGAAAATGTCCTTAATCTCATATCAAATAAATTAAAATTTAAATATTATAATTAATCACAATATATATGTATATATATCTATATATAGAGTTGTAATCATATGTGAACCACCCCTAGATGAGAGATAAGAACTACCAATTAACCCTTAACTTATT